>CAWUFW010016971.1:0-284565 GCA_963921515.1 Calotriton arnoldi | reverse complement strand
GTGCTTCAGCTATGGACCCCACACTTACCTTTTGGTCACTGTGGTGATGGGGGTTTAGACCCCATTGCCACAATGTTCAAACTGTGCTTCAGCTATGGACCCCACACTTACCTTTTGGTCACTGTGATGATGGGGTGTTATACCCCATTTATATAATACACTAATGTAGCGGAGGAGGAACCTCTCACTACTTGAAGGGCCGAGAGAAACTTTGAAAGAGGAGTACACCCTCACGTTATATAACACTGATCCACAATAAATACTCCCCTTATACCCTAACCGTGTTGTTCGGTTATTAGAATACAAACAGATACTGGTTGATTAATGGTGGAATGTCCTTAAATGAAGCTGATGATTATACACCACTCTAAAATGGCGAAGGAGGCAACTCCTTTTGTTTTATATTCCCTCACACACCCTAGTGGTGTCATGCTTCATCATCGGGACACCTCGACGCCTATAAGTCGGGGTGGGCTCAACCGTATTGTAGGGAGCTCTTAAAGAATTGTTTCGCCAGGGGTTAAAGATTAAAAATCCACTGGCAGATCCCGGTTTCCTTTATTTTTGGATCTGTCAAGGATATTAAAATAAAGAAGAATAAGGTCATTGGGATATTATGGTCCTAAGACCCTAAAGCCAACATGTTTCAGTCCAATTCAAGCCCAAAATAAGGTGCAGGACTTTCTTCAGGGCGATAACGTTGTCCCCCTGGAAGGGTAGAAATAAGGAATTTCCCTATACTAATTTTATTAAAGGGCAGAAAGCTGCTCACTTTGTTTGACACAATCTTGAAGATTTTTAGATCACTCAATCTGTAAAAAGACAAAGATAACGACAAAACAAACACCACACCATTGTTATAGGCATGTATACAGTATCTGATATCACAAGTAGTGAAGATTGACATCACCCTCTGTGCCAATTATGCCCGAGGGTGATAAAGCACAGCAACAAGCATGCTAATACAGTATACGTAACGCATGCTCATTCGTAGGTCTATATCACACTCTAGAACGTGCGCATAATTGTGGTGTAGCGGCTGATAGTCGCATACTAACAATCTCTAAACCAATTTGCGTGCTTTGATTGTTTGTGAAAAATTGTGAAAAACATACACTCGCATTCATACCGCTGTTAAAAATGCCGTAAAAATACATACAGGACACATAAAATACCGAAGTCTTACCCCATATAGGGAGAGGTTAAACTTCTCGTGGGACCTCCCTTAGAAATGGGGTAGCCCTGTAGTCAGACTCTGGTGCCGTGAAAAGGATCGAAAAGACCACGGTCAGATTTATCCAAATGATGTGATTGAGGTAGGAAATGAAATGAAATAAACAAAACCAAAGAACATGCGTCAATAAATGCGGAAGACAAGACCTCCGTGTTGGAGATGCATGCACTCATACCTGTTTCCGGCGTTCTTTCATTCATTTTACTCACGTCATCAAGGGTCCTGCCCCGTAGTGTGACCTGTTCGGTGTGGGTCCCAGCGGCTTGTGGCAACCGGGAACCTACACTCGCTACTTCTTAAAAGGACGCTCTGATTGCCGCGCCTACTTCCGCGGTCATAACAGGTTCTATCCTGACCACCGCATGGACTCTGGGAAATGTAGTTTATAAATACCCCGAGTTAAGGTACTGAAGCAGCCACTACAGCACACTCATATGGAAAACCCGATGCTTGTATACTTGATCGTTAAAAGATTCTATATTTTGGTATAGGACCTCAATGATGTTCGTGTTCACACTGTTTGCAAAACAAAGAGTCCCAAACCAATCGTTAAAGCAAGGGCACGTGAAGTAAACGTAAAATCTGCCATATAAACTTTATGATTCTCGCGTTGTGCGTGCGTCCTAAGCACGTATGCCCTTCTGGTTATGGGAACAGTAGTTCCCTCGTTATACTGATGTATAAACAATCCTATGATAGTGTTGTCACGCATAAGCATTACTCTGTAGTTATTCATATAGCAATTATAAATCCCTTATCAAACAATAACTATTGTGAAACAACCGCTTGTAATGCCGGTTAGTTGATGTAAATATAATGAAAGTATTCTCAGCGAATTTACCATGCTAGAATTAAATAATTAAGTTGAAAAACCTGAGTTAAAGAACCTAATGCTCAGTAGGGTGTGTCAATATAGTGTCACAGATGGGGAAATACAATCCCAACTAATGCTAAATCAGTGTCGGGTTCAATTTCAATATCCATATAAAGTGTTTTTAATTCATCTGGTCTTGTTAAGTTGGTGCCAGGGAATAGAATCATTTAACCCGTGGGTGTATGTTTTTAATCGATGCACCCAACGCTGCTCCCTCTCCAAAAGTCTTCTAGTTACATCGCCTTCTCCTGTGACTTTTTCAATTATTGTCCAACATAAATCCTTATCAGAGTGTTTCATCTCCACATAATGGGATGTTAATCTTGTTGCTGTGATCGACCTTCTGATAAGGATAAGGATTTATGTTGGACAATAATTGAAAAAGTCACAGGAGAAGGCGATGTAACTAGAAGACTTTTGGAGAGGGAGCAGCGTTGGGTGCATCGATTAAACAAGACCAGATGAATTAAAAACACTTTATATGGATATTGAAATTGAACCCGACACTGATTTAGCATTAGTTGGGATTGTATTTCCCCATCTGTGACACTATATTGACACACCCTACTGAGCATTAGGTTCTTTAACTCAGGTTTTTCAACTTAATTATTTAATTCTAGCATGGTAAATTCGCTGAGAATACTTTCATTATATTTACATCAAATAACCGGCATTACAAGCGGTTGTTTCACAATAGTTATTGTTTGATAAGGGATTTATAATTGCTATATGAATAACTACAGAGTAATGCTTATGCGCGACAACACTATCATAGGATTGTTTATACATCAGTATAACGAGGGAACTACTGTTCCCATAACCAGAAGTGCATACGTGCTTAGGACGCACGCACAACGCGAGAATCATAAAGTTTAAATGGCAGATTTTACGTTTACTTCACGTGCCCTTGCTTTAACGATTGGTTTGGGACTCTTTGTTTTGCAAACAGTGTGAACACTAACATCATTGAGGTCCTATACCAAAATATAGAATCTTTTAACGATCAAGTATACAAGCATCGGGTTTTCCATATGAGTGTGCTGTAGTGGCTGCTTCAGTACCTTAACTTGGGGTATTTATAAACTACATTTCCCAGAGTCCATGGGGTGGTCAGGATAGAACCTGTTATGACCGCGGAAGTAGGCGCGGCAATCAGAGCGTCCTTTAAGAAGTAGCGAGTGTAGGTTCCCGGTTGCCACAAGCCGCTGGGACCCACACCGAACAGGTCACACTACGGGCAGGACCCTTGATGACGTGAGTAAAATGAATGAAAGAACGCCGGAAACAGGTATGAGTGCATGCATTTCCAACACGGAGGTCTTGTCTTCCGCATTTATTGACGCATGTTCTTTGGTTTTGTTTATTTCATTTCATTTCCTACCTCAATCACATCATTTGGATAAATCTGACCGTGGTCTTTTCGATCCTTTTCACGGCACCAGTGTCTGACTACAGGGCTACCCCATTTCTAAGGGAGGTCCCACGAGAAGTTTAACCTCTCCCTATATGGGGTAAGACTCGGTATTTTATGTGTCCTGTATGTATTTTTACGCCAATTTTAACAGCGGTATGAATGCGAGTGTATGTTTTTTCACAATTTTTCACAAACAATCAAAGCACGCAAATTGGTTTAGAGATTGTTAGTATGCGACTATCAGCCGCTACACCACAATTATGCGCACGTTCTAGAGTGTGATATAGACCTACGAATGAGCATGCGTACGTATACTGTATTAGCATGCTTGTTGCTGTGCTTTATCACCCTCGGGCATAATTGGCACAGAGGGTGATGTCAATCTTCACTACTTGTGATATCAGATACTGTATACATGCCTATAACAATGGTGTGGTGTTTGTTTTGTCGTTATCTTTGTCTTTTTACAGATTGAGTGATCTAAAAATCTTCAAGATTGTGTCAAACAAAGTGAGCAGCTTTCTGCCCTTTAATAAAATTAGTATAGGGAAATTCCTTATTTCTACCCTTCCAGGGGGACAACGTTATCGCCCTGAAGAAAGTCCTGCACCATATTTTGGGCTTGAATTGGACTGAAACATGTTGGCTTTAGGGTCTTAGGACCATAATATCCCAATGACCTTATTCTTCTTTATTTTAATATCCTTGACAGATCCAAAAATAAAGGGAAACCGGGATCTGCCAGTGGATTTTTAATCTTTAACCCCTGGCCAAACAATTCTTTAAGAGCTCCCTACAATACGGTTGAGCCCACCCCGACTTATAGGCGTCGGGGTGTCCCGATGATGAAGCATGACACCACTAGGGTGTGTGAGGGAATATAAAACAAAAAGGAGTTGCCTCCTTCGCCATTTTAGAGTGGTGTATAATCATCAGCTTCATTTAAGGACATTCCACCATTAATCAACCAGTATCTGTTTGTATTCTAATAACCGAACTACACGGTTAGGGTATAAGGGGAGTATTTATTGTGGATCAGTGTTATACCCCATTGCCACAATGTTCAAAATGTGCCTCAGGTATGGACCCCACACTTACCTTTAGACCCCATTGCCACAATGTTCAAAATGTGCTTCAGCTATGGACCCCACACATACCTTTTGGTCACTGTGGTGATGGGGGTTTAGACCCCATTGCCACAATGTTCAAACTGTACTTCAGCTATGGACCCCACACTTACCTTTTGGTCACTGTGATGATGGGGTGTTATACCCCATTGCCACAATGTTCAAAATGTGCCTCAGGTATGGACCCCACACTTACCTTTTGGTCACTGTGATGATGGGGGTTTAGACCCCATTGCCACAATGTTCAAAATGTGCTTCAGCTATGGACCCCACACTTACCTTTTGGTCACTGTGATGATGGGGTGTTATACCCCATTGCCACAGTGGTCATGGTCGGCTTGCATTGTGGAGGCCACACACATTTATGTGTGACACATGTGATAGGGGGTCACATTGTATGCTCAATGTCATGTTCAGTGTTGTAGGCATTTGACACAGACTACACACGTTTGTCATGGTGTTGGTGGGATGTATTTTCAGACATTGCTTATGTTGGAGTATGCTGGTTGTGTCATGCATTACCCGTCCTATGTGTAGGGGTGGTGTGGGTGGTAGGCATCCATCCTCCTATGAGTGGGGATGGTAGTAGTGACAGGCATCCAGGCCCCCCTGAGTAGGGGTGGTGGTAGTGGTAGGCATCCATCCCCCTATGAGTGGGGATGGTAGTTGTGACAGGCATCCAGGCCCCCCTGAGTAGGGGTGGTGTTAGTGGTAGGCATCCATCCCCCTATGAGTGGGGATGGTAGTAGTGACAGGCATCCAGGCTCCCCTGAGTAGGGGTGGTGGTAGTGGTAGGCATTCAGGCCCCCTGAGTAGGGGTGGTGGTAGTGGTAGGCATCCATCCCCCTATGAGTGGGGATGGTAGTAGTGACAGGCATCCAGGCCCCCTGAGTAGGGGTGGTGGTAGTGGTAGGCATCCATCCCCCTATGAGTGGGGATGGTAGTAGTGACAGGCATCCAGGCCCCCTGAGTAGAGGTGGTGGTAGTGGTAGGCATCCAGGACCCCTGAGTAGGGGTGGTGGTAGTGGTAGGCATCCATCCCCCTATGAGTGGGGATGGTAGTAGTGACAGGCATCCAGGCCCCCCTGAGTAGGGGTGGTGGTAGTGGTAGGCATCCATCCCCCTGTGAGTGGGGATGGTAGTAGTGACAGGCATCCAGGCCCCCCTAAGTAGGGGTGGTGTTAGTGGTAGGCATCCATCCCCCTATGAGAGGGGATGGTAGTAGTGACAGGCATCCAGGCTCCCTGAGTAGGGGTGGTGGTAGTGGTAGGCATCCAGGCCCCCTGAGTAGGGGTGGTGGTAGTGACAGGCATCCAGTCCCCCTGAGTAGGGGTGGTGGTAGTGGTAGGCATCCAGGACCCCCTGAGTAGGGGTGGTGGTAGTCATCCATCCCCCTATGAGTGGGGATGGTAGTAGTGACAGGCATCCAGGCCCACATGAGTAGGGGTGGTGGTAGTGGTAGGCATCCAGGCCCCCTGAGTAGGGGTGGTGGTAGTGGTAGGCATCCATCCCCCTATGAGTGGGGATGGTAGTAGTGACAGGCATCCAGGCCCCCTGAGTAGGGGTGGTGGTAGTGGTAGGCATCCATCCCCTATGGGTGGGGATGGTAGTAGTGACAGGCATCCAGGCCCCCTGAGTAGGGGTGGTGGTAGTGGTAGGCATCCAGCACCCTATGGGTGTGTATGGCATTGGTGGTAGCCATCCCGCCCCTATGGTTCTGCTGTTGCTAGTGTACGTCATTTCTGCATCCCTATGTGTGTGTGACATATTTCGGATACGTGTCGTTTGTTTGTGTTGTGGGTGTTTGACTTACCGTCTGCGCCGTACGTGTCCGTACCGGTCCCGGTAATAGATGTAGAGTATTGGTAGGACCTGCGCGATGGGATTCATGGTTTGTTCGTCTCGTTCGGGTTTCTCGTGGCTTTGACTCGTACTCGTCGCTGGCTTGTTCGTCTCGTCGCCGTGGATCGTCTTGTGGTGCGAATCGGAGCTTATGTACAGCTCTCCCGGATGCTCTGACGTGCCGGACGTAGCGACGGATTCGGCGCATACGGAATGCGCACCGTACTAGTCCGGCCGGAAGGTGCTGTGTATTTGCTTCCGTGCGACTCGATTGGGCATTTACGGATACGGCTCGGGCGGGGAACAGGAGCTGAAATGGGTAAGTACGGCTCGCTCGGAATCTGGGCTGTTATGCGCATCGTACTTGCTCGTTGGGACGACTGTTCGAATTGGTCGGGAAACACGCATTCGGCTGGATTTTTTTCCGTACGAATAGTGTAAGGTGCGCTTCCGGCCCGAATCGGAATCGACCCCTAGGTCTAAGTTTGCCTTTGTGAATTGGGCCCTCCTTTTGGACCCAGCCATATGTAAATCAGTCTTGAACCTGTTCCCAATGGGAACAGTCCAGCCCAAACTGCAAGGCCAGGTCCTCTCGGAACCGGAACACAACCACCCAGACCCGATTTTGCCATTGTTATGGGCTCTTCAGCCAGGTTGTTGCCAGGGGCACAGTGAGCCTGGGGCCCACGTCTGGTAGTCTTGTATACCTTTAGAAAGGTGGCATTTTCTTGTACTAACCATTTGTGCCTTCTACATTGGTCACATGACTGTGAATGGTCCGCTTTTGGAGTTTGTGTATTGCTTGCAGTCAGTAACACAAAGGGGGCTTAGGTGTGGACAGGATTGGCCACCCTGGCAGGATGACTGGGTGATCCTGTACCCAGCCCCACTTACATTTCAAAGGAATTAGCTTTCTGCACAGATAAAGGAATCGGTCACCAAGGCTGCCCTGTCTTTTGTCACCCCAGACAGTTTGGAGCCTTGACTGGAAAAGCAGACGAACTTCCCATAGCCAGATGTGGGGGTAGGACAGGGAATTCCGCCTACACAAAGGCTGGCACCAGGTAAAAAATTGGACCTCCAGAACCACTCTTCAGAACACTCCTGGACCTGTGGAAGGTACAGAAGAATTACTGCTCTGCTGCCAAAGGACTGCACTCCTGCATAAAGCACTGCCTTGCTGTCTGAGAAGGACAGCTGGTCCCTCCTGCCTTTACCTCAGGCTAACCAGAGTGACTCCAAGAGTCAGTTGGCTGACCTCCTGTGTGAGCTACAGGGACACAAAGGGGGTCATTACGATGACGGGCAGATCGCTAACGCCCGTATGGTGGTGGCGATCCGCCCCCATTCCCCTCCGCCCGCATGCCATTTCCCCCCGCCACATTACGATGGCGGGAGGGAGCCCGGCGGACGGAAAGACCGTCTGCCGGTTTTCCGCCGGTCCAACAGGGAACCGGGCGGAAAAGGGCAATAATATGGTGGCGGTGTCTGTAAAGACACCGCCATCCATATTAGGATGGTGGCGGAGAGCAGCATTTCCATGGCGGCAACGCCGCCATGGAAAGGCATACGGTCTTCGCAGTTGGGGGCCCGTAGCGGGCCCCCAGGATGTTGGGGGGTGCACATGGGGGGACCTATGGTACCCCCTGCATTGGCATGGACAAGGTGCCAGGCACCGCGCGGTGCCTGTCACCTTGTGCATGCCAATGCATGACGTGCATTCCCAGCATTGTGGCGGGCGGTGCTGTGAACACCGCCCGCCACAATGTTGGGAATAGGGGATGCCACCGCCACCCTGGCGGTGGCATCCTAATACTCGCGGCTGGACCGCCGCTCCTATGGCAGACGGTCCCATTCACCGCTACGGAAAGTCCGCCCGCCATCGTAATGACCCTCAAAGTTTCAGAGGCCTCCCTGAAACTGCCTAGCTGATCTGCTGCAATGGACCTGCCTGGACCTGCAACTCAACCTGCAACTCGACCTACAACTGGCCCTCCTGCTGGCCTGTGTGGAGTGAGTCCTGATCTCCTAGAGGTGCCCTTTGGGTCCTGGACCCTTGCCTGGCATCAGAGTGTACTCCTCCCTGCTAACTGTGGGTTCCATCAGATCGGACACACCATGACGCAGTTTGATGCAGGCCCCTGCATCACAGCTCTCGTAGCTCTTGATCCCAGTCTCATCGGAACCAATGCAGTTAGACACAACTCGATGCAGGACATCATATCGTTGCCCTTCCAGCTCGTGATCACAACTGACACTTTGGGATGCAACTCGATGCAAGACTTTGCATCGTAGCAATGCACAGCCCCTGATCGGAACTGATGAAGAGCAACAGAAGCCTCGCAGCAAGGACATGACTCTCAGTGGAACTAACCTGGTCCTTGAATCTGGCCCGCGCTTGGCCTTAACTTGAGACTTTGTTCTGATCTGGTGCGACCAGATAACAACAGCTTTTAAGTGCTATTTTCATGTAAAACGTTGAAACTAAATATCTCCTGTTCTACTAATTGGATTTTTGTTGTTCTGTTATCATTTTATGTATTAAAATCTACTCTCATTTTCTAAGTTGATTTAGGATTTTTCTTGTGTTGTGTTTTCACTTTGTTACTGGTGTTGTGCTGCATAAAACCTCAGACATTGCCTCTAACTTAAGCTTGACCGCTTTGGGCCAAGCTTCAAGAGCGTTAATTGCAGGTTAATGTAGTGACTTTTGTGGTTCGCCCTGACAAAGATTGTGGTTGTTGCCTGAGTGGGGCTTCTAGCCCCCTCAACCAATAACCCAATTTCTTACAATCACTATGACAGTGAAAGTAGTTTAACTGTGTAATGTGGGTGGGCACACAGATCATTTGCTGCAGCACAGATCACAACTAGAAAGGAACCTTTGGATTAGGAAGACTTTTCTGTTTCCAATGTGTCTTCTCTAAAACATTTTAGATGCAGTATCACCACAGGACACCAGAGAGTTTGTAACAAAGTGGGAGTGCCACCCCAGGTATTGTCAATTGCCTCACCAAGGACATACATTTCATCAGTCTTTGTGTCCTCCTTGGGACGGGAGAGCTCACTTTTGATCAGCTCACTCTAGGGAGGTAGTATTCCTCACTAGATGCCAGTATTATTTCCTTTTATTGCAGTGTGTGAGTGTGGTAGGTTTTTCTGAGTGTTGACTGACCTTGTACCTGATACTGCAGTAATTGCCCATGAAAAATGCTAAGAAATTGGATTTTTAGGCATAGGTATGACACATGTCATACCTATGCCTAAAGGGTGAAAACATGCTGGGTACCATGCAAACCATAATAACCTGTTTTTTCTTGTCTATCTAGTTTTCAGAAAAGTCCAGGCTTAATAAGATTTCATAGTACAGCCGTCCCAGAGCCTGAATACTGCAGCCCTTGCCCAGGGACAGTGAGAGAAATAAATGTGGGTGCTTTTGGACATAGCTATGACATTTGTAAGGCATTTTGGGTAAGAAAACATAGTGGGATCAATGCAAACCACAAAACCCTAGACTGCTCTGAGAGACTTTATTTTCAGAAATGTCCAGAAATGGTTGGTTTCACTAGGCCCAAGTATTGTTGTTACAAACATGAAGAGAATCAATGTAAAATGAAATTTAAATTCTTGATTTTGTTCGTTGCTTTTCTAGGCATTTCCTCTTGCATGCCATTGGCCTCCCCATACAAATGAGCAACCTCTTTCATTGGAGAAATGTGGGAATGCAGGGTGGTAGGATTGTTGTTATTCACTGCACATCACAACAATTTTCCACAAAGAAATGTGATAAAATACTAGGATTTCTCTCACAGCTTGAAGCTTTCTTGATATAGGAAAGTAGTGGGTTCCAGAAAAGCCACAGCACCCTGGACTCATCTGGGTGTCTAGTTTTCAGAAATCTCTTCAGTTGCATTTTGTCACATTTGCTGTTGTGGACTATGGTCTCACCCAAACATGTTGGGGTAGTCTTATTATGAGAAGTTTGGGAGCACTAAGTGGTAGTAATTTTTTGTCAATCCCCACACATTCAGAACCTTCCCATATAGAAAAATGGAAAAAAAACGGGATATTATCCAGCATTTTTCTTTTGCAGTGCACATAAGCAACACCAAAATGGACTCACCCAGGTGTCTAGTTTTGAAAAATGTGTGTGTTTGGTAGGTTTCCATTAGTGCCAACCAACCCCGGGTCCAAATATCACAGCTATCTACTTCCCCAGAATCTCTGATATTCCAAGGAAAAAGCTTGATGTGTCCAGGTTACATTTTGGGGCCTTTCTGTTAAGGAACGTATGCTCACCCATAGAAGTGGGATACTGCTTTTATCCAGAGACATGTCTAAACTATGGGTGATTCCAGAACTTTCCAAACAGAAATAGAGAAATTATGTTATTTTAGCCAAAAGTAAAAGTTTGCAGGGTACTGTGCATAATAATATTAATGAGATCCATGCAAATCATACCACCCTTACTCATCTGGGAGTTATGTTTCCAAAAATGTCTGGGGTTCTTAGGTCACCTCTGGTGCTGGCCAACCCCTGGCTCAAACACTGCAGCTATCCCTGTTCTAAAAGTCAATGTAATTCATATCAAAGTTTTTGATGTTTCCATGTTGTGTTTTGGAGCATTTTCTGTCCCATACAATAGGCCCATTCACTTAATTTAAGTTATTTCTACTAGTGAAGCGAGGGAACATAGAAAAGTAGGACATTTGTTAATATGTCTTGAATTTCTTTACATTTTCGGTTTCCAAATTTGTCAGTGAGCAAAAAAGAGCACAGTATGCAAAATGCTCTCAATACCACAGATATTATAGGTAACCCCAAAATGATAGTGACAAGAATAACCCTTAGTCAGACGTTCTTGCACACAGTACAAGAATGTTTTATTCATTAGATTTAAAATGTTGAAATGATGCATGGTTGAAACACATAGAAAAATCTTTACATGCTACAGCTCAGTTGATGGCTCTGGGTATCAAGAGTTTTGGACAATCGACAAACACGATATATCTGTGTGCCTAGAAGAATTTAATGCATGTTACAGTAGATTACATTTGTAGAGCTGCCTTCACTGGAAAAATTACAGATGAAAACTTTGTCACCTATTTCTATTTGTCCTTTACTATCTGGTGGTGGCTCCTTGTGACTCGATTGCCAAATATTGAAAGAAAAAACGTGAAACAATTCTCTTGGTCAGACAGCCAAAATATCAAACACCACCTGCAAAACTCCTAGTATCACAAACTAGTCTGAGACAGACAGACTGACCTTGTTTTAAATTCAGACCAACTGAAGAAAACGTATTTTATTATTAAAAATAGGAAATTCCCAATTCTTATTGCAAAGTACTTCCCACCACAACTTTCAAATAGGTTGTATCACGGGCAGTATTCACAAAGCATTTAAGAGTTTTGGTCAACTCTTCTCTCATCATAGAGTTACATTTACTTTTAAAGTGCCCACTTTAACCCATTTCTTAAAAATCCTCCCCCCGATCTTAAAGGTATGTGCAATTATAAGCTTATTGAGACAACTGCCCTAGACACATTATAACAATTCAATAATAGGAGTAACATCTTGGATGCAGCACAGGCTAATTTCCTTTTTTTATAGTAATTCAGGCAGTCATCACATCCTTGTTAGAAGACTTGGTGTCCCATCAACATTGTGACCCTATTATATGCAGCTTTTGCAGCACTATGCTGTGTAATTGACATTAAGTTTTACAACTAATCCAGTCTTACACAGCTACTTTTCATACTTGGGGGCATATTAACAAGGGACAGCGATAATTATCGCTGGCCCCACATAGCGATAGAAATATTATCGCCGGCTATCGCTGAAAATTATCGCCATGATAACGCTATATTTACAATGCATAGCGCTATGGCGATAATATTTCAGCGATAGCGGTGTTTGCCATGGAACATCGCTGGTTTTCCAGCGATGTTCCATGGAAAACAGCGATAACATTGCTGATACGATCCTGTGGTCGTATCAGCATAATCCACCTACCATTATTAGTATGCTTTAGTCTGGAATTTAACAGACGTTAAATTCCAGCGTTAAGGCCGAGGTAGCGCGATTTTTTTTATCGCTGCACCTCCTTGTTAATATCGCGAAGCTGCCTTCGCGATATTTTCATGTGTTGTTTTCACAGCCACGCCTTCTTTGCATCTCATTAGCGATGCGAGGCTGTGAAAAAACGGGCTCTACATCAAGGAAACACGCGCTAGCGTGTCCTTGATGATATTGCGATATAATTATCGCCGCTTATCGCCCGAAAACAGACGCTAAAGCGGCGATAATTATATCGCCAGCCCTTGCTAATATGCCCCTTCCTCTATACCATTCGCTACTATAACCTCTCGGAGTACCTAGACAAATGGATAGACATTATTAGCCCCAAAATGAATCTCACCAATACATGGCATGGCATCTATTTCTTGATCTAATTCCTTTTGGCCCTCAATGGGAGCTTCCCATTTCACATTATAAGTGGGTAAGAACCTATGGGTATTTCAGAGTTTTTTGTGATAATTTGATACTGAAATATCACATTTTTGCAATTGCTAAATGTTTGCAATTGCTAGATGTATGCAAATGCTCAAATCTAGACACCCCTAGTCCATGCCTCCACGTAAATTGCAAGCAGGCCTAATTGCTCCACTTCCGTCATCATGCGATGACTACAGGGCCTATGGGGTGACAATTTGAGACAAATACTGTTCCCCCATATACTGTACCGCTCCAAGCTAATGGTGGACTCAGTATGCATGAAATCTTTGGGGTCATGGTACATTTATTAGTATGGAGAAAATACCCTTCAGTTTTGTCCTCCTGTTCTGAAAAAGTGCCATAATTCAGTTCGGCATTGGAACATGTTGGTCTGTCTTTGTCAGTTTGTCTAAAACATGTCCTGATAGGTTTAGATGCACAAAGAGTGAATGATTAAGTACTCGCACTCTTCTGATACATGCTGAACCTCTATGTAACTACAGCACCATAGTCAAAGCACACACATCTCAAATGAGAAATTATCAGCTGGTATTCTGACATGAAGAGCTAGCTCAGGGAAAGACTTTCGCAAGACACAGTGGGCCAGATTCAACACTTATTCATGCAGCAAAGTGTAGCAGCTGCAAATGCTAAACTGCATGAAAAGGAGACAGGAGGAGAGCACCATATTTACATAAATATGGCTCTCTCCTCCCCTTTCCCTAGCGCAAGCGCTGAGCTCAGCTGCAGTGCGACACAAAGACACCTTTGTGCCATAGTGCAAGGGTGTCTCTGTCAGTGTAGCATGGGTATTGTACTGGAAGTATAGCCTTCCAGTACAAAATACCATGCTTAGACTAACTTTAACCATTTTCCCTCTTTGTATGTGTGCTGTAAAGTGCAGCACACGTGCAAAGTCGGAAAAGGAAGGAGAAATGAAAGCATTTCTCCTTATTTGCGCCTACTTTAAAAGGGCACAGTTTTCTGACGCTAAACCCCATCTACTTTATTTAATAAATAGCGTTTCGCGTCAGAAACCTTGGATGGTTACATGGGAACGCCCATGCACCACCCATAGAATGCCCCCTTGGAGCTAAGTAATGCAAAGCAGCACTAAGCACTGCTTTGCGTTACTTTCACATTATGTCCAGCGCTAAGCAAGTTTAGTTCTGGAAAGTAAATCAGATGAAAAAAAGTTTCTGCGCTGATTTGCATCATTTTTGTGATACAAACAAGGAGTAAAAATCTTAGTAAATCTAATCCAGTGGATGCTAAAAAGAGCGTTGTTTAGCCTCTCTGTTAGCCCTGCCATTACCTATAATGAGAAGCCTGGAACACAGCTCACTCAGGGGCAGATTTACAAGCCCCTTGCGCCACTTTTGCGTCACTTTTAACATGGGAAAAGTGACACAAAAGTGGCGTAAGGGGCTTGTAAATCTGCCCCTCAGTATCTGTGTTCCCACTGAGTGGCTCCTGTGAGGTCGCCTCCATTTTGGGTAATTCCTGCGGTCTTTCCTGGGCACTGCGTGCTTATTTTAACAATTGAGCTATACCTCTTAGATTCTAATTTTTGTACGGCACTTCACGTAGAAGGCGGTTTTCTCCTTCCATGGGATGCACAAACTCATTGAAAATGTCAGCTTCCTCGATGGGTTTTGCAGTTGCCTGACATAAATAATCAAAATGTCACACAATGACTTACTACAGACATTGAAACGGTTCGCACTGAGCAAGCTAATTCTTTGTCAGCTATGTAGGATCATGGATGCCTAGACTTCAAGGCCCAGAAGTGAAGAATTCAACCCTGATGAGATGACAAATAAGAATTTAGTAGATGGAAAAGGAAAAGGAAACACAAGAAAATATGAGTGGATGTAAGCGGGGAAAGGAAAGAAAATATTCGAGTGAAACTGCCCCTTTCTGCTCAAAAAAAATCCTGCTTACAACGCAGACACCTTTGCACCACGGTGCAAGGGTGCCTGTATTGATGCTAGGCAGCACATTGTGTGCCAGCGCTAGGAAATTACAAGAATGCACCGTATATTAAGTACGGCACATTCCTGCCCTTTCCCTATCACGCAGTGCAGCAAGGAGACTCGCTACCCTGCGCTACGTGATTATTTGGTAAATATGCCCCTAAGTGGTAAAATATAGCGTTACGTGCCAGATTTGTTTCTCGCCTAATTACATGTAACTTGGTGTACTTTTCTCAAAATTTCACGTAATTCTGCAAAAGCAAATTGTGCAAATTCCATACTCTTATTCAGCACATTGAGTAATATGTAGGCACAGACATCCTCCAGAGATCTGATTCCTGTGTTTATTGTGGATGATTACAACCCTAGGCTGTGGTTCCTTTCTGGTAATGGGAGGGCGGAGCATGCTTCTTCTGCTGTGCAGTTACAGGAGTAAATGGCTGGAAGGGGAGTGAAGGCAGTGTGCATTTCTGCAATGCAACATATAAGGCTGCTGTTTGGATTGAGCATGAGGCATACATCTGAAGGGAGCAGTGCTGAGACTATCACAGAGATCAGGGCTTTGCCCTACAGTGTGCTGGTGCTGTAGCAGAGGATAAAAGGGGGGCTACTTCTGCAGTGCACAGGTATTGCAGTCAGGGTGATTGTATGCCTTGCCTTGGCAGTTCTCATGTGCAATGCTGCACCTGAAGGCAATATGTGTCTGCCTTGAGCAGGTACTGCGACTGAGCATGGAGGCAATGCTTATTTACTACAGAGGAAACCTTCTGGGGTGGACACCATGGCATGTGCCTATACAGTTGTGGTGGTGCTGCTGAGTATGTCCTTGTTCATGCATTGTACAGGTCTGCAGCTTGGAATGAAGGCAGGACAGGCTCTGTAAGACAAGTGCATTTACACTTTAAGTTGACCCTTTTCATACACTGCCACTGCACTGCTTGTGGATTGGGTGCTACATGTTCTATAACCCTCCCTTTGTTGAAATCATGTGCAAGGTGTTAACAAACATTCTTTTCGCCCATCTTTCCACACTGCCCTGTGGTCTACATAAAGTAGGATCCCACTGCCTCAGTCATTTTTGCATTTGCAGCCCCTATGCACAACCTCAGAGTGCAAAGACAAACCTCCTCTACATTTCTATGACCAGTGCTCAATTTTCATCTCTCCATCCCACGATATGATTCCTACGTGCAGTCTGCCCTGTGGCACAGCGTTAGACTTCGAGCACATATTGGTCATTAGCCAACACAATACACATTGACTGGCAACCAGCTGTCATGTCATTCACAGACTGGTGTTCTCATTTTCCCAAGAGAGTTAAGGTTTGCTTCAGAAGACCAGAGGTTTCAGCTTTCATGCAAGCGATGACCATACAGAACACCATCCACTGAACCTCAGACCCACCCCCTATCTTTCCCTACTTTGAGATTTTTATTAAAGGACTGGTTTTGAGTGCAAAGTAGTGAATACTTACACACACTTACGTTTAGCATGTGCGGCTGCAGGGCTGAGGCCCATTTTGGAGACAGTATGTGGAGTGTTTCGTTGAGTTCTGAAAACACATGTTATGATACTTACATTAATAATTAAGGCATGGTGTGATGTAAAAGAGGAGAGGCCCCAAAAATGCTGTATTTTACTACCCCAACAGCAGTCAAAGGGGTCATTTTCCTTGCTTGCAGGAGGGCCCATGGCATATGGCTATACTACTGTTGGTAAGAGGAGAGACAGGGATGCGTTGATTTTGAGGTGTGATGAAGGACTCAGAACTAAAAAAAACCTGAACAATGTTTTTATACCAGACCCATATTGTATGAGTGAGGATAGCAAGTGAGTTAAATTCCATTAAAAAGGTTTGCCCCTCTCCCAAAAAACGTTTCAGAAAATGGAACCATGTTGTGTATTGTACAACTCAATTGTTTTTTTTTTTAAACTATAGTTTTTACAGAGTTCTCAAAAGGGGTGAATGAAATATTTCAGCACTTTATAGTTTGTCTGTAAATAAATTACGCACAGTATTGGTACTGCTATTCATGTCAAGTTTATGACAATGCACATCTAAGATAAGCTCTTTCATGTCAGAGCACTCTGTTTCAGGGTGCTGCTAATGTGGCTGCTTCTCTCTGTGCCATCGTTCTAGGGGTGACTCGCAGGGGTTTTTCTCAAGTTTGTTTAAATTTGCTTGTGGAAGTCTGTATATGTCATGGGCCAGGGGGTTACTCAGTGTATCAGGAGGAGGCTCAGATAACTACGTCCATTGCCAGTGATGGCTGGCAAATTAGGGCATATTGGGCCTTCCTACTTTCCAGTCCACCACTGAAGGGAATAATTAGGTAGGTTGAGGGCCTGAAGGATTTCATGACAGAATATCATGGAAAACAATATAGACTCACCAAAATATTGTCAAAATATTATTGATAACAAAAATATAACAACCCTGTACTTAACCAAAAATAACACAAATATTATTGACAAAAATATCCCTGTCAAAAATGTATCAATTTAACAATACTAAACACACAAATATCGAAATACAAAATATAATCTACTATTTAAATATATAGGGCCCGTTTCACAAAAGTAATCTGAGACAAAAGTCTAAATTTACTGCTTTTGGTATTCACAGAAGACACTTATAGTGTTTGGTATTCACAGAAATCCCTTACGACTCCTATCTTTACGTCTGCACTCGGGCTGGAATTTCCCCACCCGGAGCGCAATTTCCACCTCCGGAGCGGAAATCACACACTTGGGCTGGAATTTCCACACCCGGGCCAGAATCTCCGCATCCGGGACGAAATACCCGCAGCCCGGCCGAATGATCATTTTCCACAATGCTAAACACCTGTCCAAGTGCTTACCAAACCCCTACCATGCTCCAGCTGTAACACTGCAGCCCAACAGCCAATCCCAGCCCTTCAGCGCATATGAAAGCAGAGCAAACACACCCAAATCTTCCAACATGTCGCTGAATGTGTTTGTTGCTCTGCCCCTTGCCATGCAGCAAGAAGACTTGGGGATAATAAGGAGGCGGAGGAGAGAGGATATTTAGACAAAGGATAAACCTATTTGGGATGTCCAGCCAAGATGTCAGGGCCAGATACTGTTTCCCTCCAGAAGTCATCTTGGAGATGGTATGTGAGTGGGAGCAGGAACTTGACTCTGTGGCCTGCTGCTCCCATGCCATTCCAGCATATCTCAAGATACTTTCTGCTCTCCATTTGTTTGCGCCGGGGTCGTTTCAAAGGGTCTCCAGTGACCTTGTGGGCATCTCTCAGGCAAGCCAGTCGCGGTGCTTGCATCAGGTACTGAGCTGCATCAATTCAAGAGCCCACCTCCACATACGAATGCTCCATACGCTGGAAATGAGACAAAGGGCAGCTAGAGATTTCTATCTCATTTCTCACTTCCCACGTGTGCTGGGTGCAATTGATTGTACCCATGTGACCCTTCAGCCACCCCACTGCATTGCACACATATTTTGCAACAGACACCGATGGCATTCCATCAATGTGCAGGGTGTCTGTGATGCCAGTGGGAGATTCATTGATGTGCATGCAGTGTTTCCAGGCAGTACCCATGACAGCTTTGTATTCCGCATGTCACTTCTTGCCCGGCGGATGGCTGCGGGAGAATTTGGTAACATGTGGCTACTGGAGCATTAAAAATGAGGGATATGTGTAAATGAAAAGTATGAATGCCACCTTACATTACCAA
Organism: Calotriton arnoldi; assembly: GCA_963921515.1. Taxonomy (NCBI): domain Eukaryota; kingdom Metazoa; phylum Chordata; class Amphibia; order Caudata; family Salamandridae; genus Calotriton; species Calotriton arnoldi. The sequence continues at coordinate 265,883 of CAWUFW010016971.1, read as the reverse complement.
CCATTGTACAATAAGAATCATCAAGCAACATACACGGTCTCAACAGACACTGCATGTACCAAAGTATAGATATTGTTCTGTGTAAATTAAAGAGGGAAATGTAACCAATTGCTCTTTCTTCCCTCCTCAGGCGATGCTGGGTATGCACTCTCCCCACTACTCCTCACACCTTACAGACATCCAACCACTGTACCTCAGCGTAGGTACAATAGGGCACACATATGAACTCGAGCCATCATAGAGTGCACTTTTGGTCTGTTGAAGTCGAGATTCAAATGTCTTGACCGTACAGAGGGTGTGTTGATGTACTTCCCTGAAGTTGTGTGTAGGATTATATTAGCCTGTTGTTTTTTAAACAATATAGCTTTAACGCATGGCTTACACATACCTCTTGTACCTCGGCTAGCTCTGAATCCGGGCAACCGGGCCATTGCACATAACAGAGGTCAGGGTATGCAAGTCCGTGATCAGATGGTTGCCACTTTTTCACATGAGCAACCTGTTGTGTCATGGACAAAATGTGGTTTGCAGTCTGTTGTCAATGATGCAAGTTGGATAATTCCGACTGTCCAAAAATTCCATCTTGAGGCTAGGTTGCAATCCACAATAACTGTATGTAAACCACAGCTGTTGACAGGAGTCAAAAGATTGACCGTGCATCAGGTCATGTGCCGATGTCAGCAATCAGTGTAGTGGATGTCCCTAAGGAATCTATTGACTGAGAGGATAAAGATGCAGATGTTCTGAGAGACCTCCCCGGAACTTTTGAGAATGAGCGTCTGAATCACAAAAGGGCCTAACTATTACATTGTTGAGTTTTTGCCCCTAACAGATTTGACTCCCCCATAAATGATGGGCCCACAACGTGAGTGATGATGTTCTGGGTGAATCTGGCACTATGTGTCTGGGATACACAGCACTGCTTCCCCCAAATTTTCCGTAACACAACAGACAACTCTTGTGTTGAGCACTAAATATGGACTACATGTACCATAATGCAAAGGAGGAGAAAACTAAACTGGGGTGTGATGTTGTGCCAGCCCCCACCCTTGTCCCAGCCTAAATCTCATTAAATGGTCTGTTCTACCTTTTGTTTCATGTCTATGATTTTCTCTTACACTGTCATTTCAGGTTTCCCCGCTACAGAACTACAGGATGGCAGAGGATTTGATATGTGATAGTGGATGAATCAGATTGAACACAAAATGGTTATCAACTACTTCCTGTGATGTATTTCCTGTCTTCAACTTCCTGTATGTCATTTCCTGTATGAAAGAATGGGTTCCGGTCCGTTTTCGCAACTTTCGGCACAACTGCATGCTCTACGGTTGCGGAGCGTACGGCTCATATGCGGACCCTACGCTCGCAACCGTAGATTACGTATTTGGGCTGGAAGCTCCGAAAAAGAACCGGAACCCATTCTTACATACAGGAAATTGTAGACAGGAAATACATCACAGGAAGTTGTTGTCAGCCATTTTGTGTTCATTCTGAATCATCCTATCTCACAGATCAGATCCTCTGCCATCCTGCTGCTAATTTCAACCTAATTTCCCCCAAAATGGCTGAGGGTTATGAAGAGAAAGCACCCCCTTTCACTGAAAGGAAATTAGACATCTTAGCTGAGGGGGTGCTTGATAAATATCCTCAGCTATATGGAGGGCCAGAGGACCAGCTGAGCATTGCAGCCTGGGCCACTTTATGGGCCAACATTGGTGAGCGCTGCAGTGAAGTGGACATATACACCAGAAAGGCCAGGGCATGCCGCAAGCGCTGGGAGGACCTAAAACGCCGGGCCCGGCACAAGGTCGAGGAGCTAATGGGCCAGTCTTCCTAGCACCATGTGGATTGTCCCCGCCTCTCGCCACTGTACAGGAGGGTCCTGCGTGCAGCTTGGCCGACCCTCCATGCTCAGCTGGAGGAGCATGAGCATCAGAGACCTGGTAAGTGCATTATATGCAATATGTGTCAAGAAGTATGATGTGAGTGAAGACAGAGGTGCACCATCATGTGTCCCATGCCTCCATTTACCTATTCTGTGTCTATGCAGCAGTTATCATAAAGAAAAAGGCTCACTGTAGCACATTGACAGTACGGGACAGAGTGCAATCTGGGAGTGGTACTTTTATTATGACAACTGGGGAATTGAGCCACACACGTGCATTTGTACAGAAATTTGCACTGCCAGCACCACTAACAGTGAACCAAGGGCATCATAACTGATGTGTGCATTGGATGAGGAATGGTACAGACACTGTCCAGTGTGTGTATGAGAGGCCAATGGGTATTGGATGCTGTGACTTGCATTGCATTCGGTGAGTTTGGGTTCTGACTAAGACAGATCTTCATGTGCCATGGAGTAAAGACAGACTTTGAGATCCTTGCCTCGCTCTAAAATGTTTCCAATTTTGCCAAGTGTGTCCACAGACACACGTCTTACCCTCAGTGGCTTGTATGCCATTTGTAAAGTCCAGGTAGCTGTAACTGTAGGAGAGTAGGATCTGCTTCACAGGGGTACCCCCACTTTTTGCTGATACTTCACTGGTTTTCGACATTAGTCTGGCTGGGGCCCTGCTATTCAGAACCCCAGCCTAGCTGTTTCCTCTTTAAAAGGGTCTCCATGTGCCTTAGGCACATCACTGATTGGGATCTGGAGTGCCCTTGTAAGTCCCTAGTATATGGTATACTATGTACCAAGGGCATAGGTACCTCAGAGGCCTGCCAGGGGCTGCAGCATGTATTATGCCACCCCTGGTAGGCCATCCAAACTGACACCACAGGTCTGCTACTGCAGCCTGGGTAAGGTGGTGCATGCACCCCTTGCTGTGGTATAGGTTACCTATATCACTAAATGCCTACACACATATAAACCTATAAGTCACTCCTAAGGCAGGCCTTATCAATCCTAAAGGCAGAGTGCATGGTTCCTATGTGAGAGGGTGCCCCTGCATGAGCAGGGCCCCTCTGCAGTGTTCGGAGACCATCTCTGATGCTGTTTGTAGTGCAGCCTGACCATATACTCTTAAACGCATTATATCCTCGCGGTAAAATGCTAACTATGGAATGGCTGCACCTAAACATGTCGTGTTTGGTGTCAAACATCTTGGAATACTACCCCCCGCCAATCCTGGTGGCGGGGGTAGCATTCCACCCTTCTAGAGGGAAAGGCATGTTAACTCTGACGAGTCCGGTAACTTCTTTCCAGAGCCCTGGCATCACAAAATGGATGCTGCTGCCACAGACACGAGTCTGGCCTCCTGCTGCTGGACGAAACTCCGGCAGGGGAGGCCTGGACAATAGGTTTCCTGTCCCAGGGAGGTGTGACCACCTCCCCAGACAGGACAATGTGTATTGGGGCTGGGCGGGAGCACTTTCGGGTGCTTTGAAGTCCTGCACTGGGGGCACATTTGGTGTCCCTGTGCATACCCCAGTTCAAACCGGATCAGGGGCTTGCAGCCCCTGCTTTGGCGTGAACTGGACAAAGGGAAAGGGGTGTAGCCACCCCTTTGCCCTGACCCACCCATAGGTGGGGCCACAGAGTAGTCCATCCCCTATTTTTAGAATAAAGGTAGGAACCCAGTACCTAGGACTTTAGATTATACCTGGACGAAACTCTGAAACAGAATCCTGGACCTTCGACGCTCTACTCACGATTAGAGGACTGAAGAATCTCCCTTGGGGTCAAGGAGTGACTCCCCTGCTTGGCAGGCACCAAAGAAGCATCTGTCCGGTTCGCATCACTGAAGCTCCCGTCGGACGCCGAAGTCATCGCATCACCAGAGGTGGATTCTCAGACTTCCCCGAGGCTACCCTGAGTCCCCAGCAAAGCTGAGGCCCGTGGCTATCGTGGGTGACTTGAGACCATGACCCCTGGACACCGAGCACATTTGCAAGTGCACCATCTTCTGGGTCTCCCAAGAAGTCGTGCTTTGGGCTCCGAGTAGCCCTAGCCTCCAGCACCACCTGCACCGAAGATCACTGGCCCCCACTCCACGAGTGTCCTGTAAGCCAGCTCCACGTGCGGCGTCACAAGGCTCCTTCGCGGTCGCTAGCCCGTTGGCTAGTAGCCCTTAACGAAGGCCAATCTTTTCTTTACTTGGCAGTCTGGTTGCTCCAGGCCTGCCCTCACTTACCCTCGCTGGGTGAGTCCCCCAGACCTTGCTGGTCTGCATCATCGACGATCAACATCTTACTCGAGACTTGCCGTTGCCAAGGCTTGTTGGGTCCAATCTGGTCGCCGACACCTCTGCACTCGACAGACATCAAGCAACAGCCCGAATCCTGCTCCTGGTCGCCGACAACGCCTCCCGGACCTCGTGGCTGAAGAGTCAAGACGACCGTCATCGAACCTGAAGCACTCGACATCGGTGGGCATCTGTCCATCGCCTCCCTGGTCACTGGCTAGTGACCCAGACTCTGTCCCCTCTGCTTTCAGGTTCTTCAGAACTCCGATCCACTCTTGGATCCACCCGGACACTTTTCTCCTGGTCGCCAGCAGCACTTTGCAGCAGATCGCCATAAGAACCGACGACGAAACCCGACCCCGAAAGGCACCTATGCACCCGGCTTCCCTGGGTGAGGTAACACGAGTACTCCGGTGCTCCCGTGGGTAGAGACTCTTCAAAGTCCTAGATCTCAAAGGGTTTTGTCCTAGTCCTCTTTTAAGTGTCCCTTTCCTCTATTTTCCCGATCCCGACTTTCTCCATAGAAGTTAACGGCGTATCGCGGTTGTGTATTTACACTGCACGCGTCTCCCGTGGGTCCCCTGTGTCACTACCGTGGGTGGTTCCTTGTGGTCCAAGCACTTCTAGAGGCTCTAGGCCTAGTGTCTAGTTCAGTCGTGGTTCGCATACCACTTTATTGGTATATGGTTTGGTACGCCCCTAGGGCCCAAACGTGTATTTGTGCTATTACTGTGATTTAAGATCTTATAACCTATGTATTTCGAACTCTAGCCTCATAAAGAGACTAGAGGGGTGTGTTTAGTAATAAATACATATATTTTGAATATATACCTGGTGTGGTGCTCTTTCATTTGGTCACTCAAGAGATTATAGACTGGTAAAACAAGCTGCTTTACATTCCTTCAAGACTTAGCCTGAAGGCTGCTCTCCACAGATACCACTAGGATAGCTTTCAATAAGGTTGTCTTTAACCTACCTACCATAAGAGTCGATTTGGGCTGGTGCACGGTGCCCACTATAATTAGTGGACAGCATATGCCAGGCCAACTTCTCACATTGGTGTGCAGCGTGTGGGATTCCAGCTTGCTATTGTTTTACCAGATAATCTCAATTGAATTGATCAACTGAAAACCACTAAAGGTACCTAAGGTACATATAATTTAAGCTTAGAATAGCAGTAAGTTCTACTGAACTTAGAGTTGTGTGTTAAGGGATAGCACAACCCTTTCTACAACTCAAGAGAGTTTAGTAGGCCACACTAGAGTAGGTAGTGCATACACCACACCACACTAGTAATGTCTTTAAAAGCAGGATCCAGAGATGCCCTGCAGGAAGCCATGGAGCTTCCCCCTCCAAGTATGACACACTCCCATTCTTGGAACTGAGAGCTTTGTGTAATGTGAGGAAATTAAGGACAGGCCAAAGTCCCACCACCCAACACCTCCAGGAGTTGTTGGTGGCTTATGATCTTAGTAAGTCTTCAGAGACTGAAGGGGTAGGAGCAGAGGGTGGGCCAGCAGATGAGGAAGGGGCCAGGGGTACTACTACCCCCAGCCCCCCCTCTGAAACTGACCAGGAGGGTGACAATGACCCTGACCTCGAAAACCCAATCCCTTCTGGGGAAGATGAAGATGAGGATCTGGAGAACCACACCTTTGTCCCCCCAGAAAGGATTATGAGTGTGCTCAGAAAGTCTAGATCTCCTTCTCAGGATTCTAACCACTCTGGCACCTCCATAGGGAGCTCTGTTTCTTCTCACAGGAGGGAATCCTCTCATGAGAGAAGAAAGAGACTGGTCCAGTATGAGGAAACTCAACTGGAGATCAGGAAGAAGCAATTGGCTTTAGATAGAGAATCCCTAGATCTCCTTAAAGAGAGAAGAAAGTTGGGACTAGAGTCCCATGGTGGCAGCCATGTCCCTAGAGATAGGGAAGGGTCCTATGACCATAGGAACCTGAGCAAGATTGTCCCTCCCTACCAGAGTGGGGATGATATCCACAAATGGATAACTGCTTTAGAGAAGGCCTGTAAAGTACAGAAGGTCCCTCAGGAGCAGTGGGCAGCAATCTTGTGGCTCTCCTTTGCTGACAAAGGTAGAGACAAGCTCCTCACTGTTAGAGAGGAGGATGCTGACAATTACAAGGTCTTGAAGAGTGCTCTTATTGATGGGTTTGGCCTAACCACTGAACAGTACAGGTTGAAGTTCAGAGACACCCAAAAGCACAGACTCAAGACTGGGTAGACTATGTGGATTGTTCTGCCAAGGCTCTGGAAGGCTGGGTGATGGGCAGTAAGGTGTGTGACTTCTCAGGATTGTATAATCTGATAATGAGGGAGCAGATTCTTAATAACTGTCAAAACCAGCTGTTGCATCAGTACCTGGTTGACTCTGATCTGACCTCTCCCCAAGAATTGGGAAAGAAGGCAGACAAATGGGTCAGAACCAGGGTGAAGCAGAAGGTACAGAACCAAGGTGGGGAAACCAAGAAGCAAGATGCTAAGAACTCTGACAAGGGTGGGGAGAAGGGTAAAGATCAAAAGTCTTCATCAGGCCCCCAAAAATCTTCTTCTGGTGGGGATTCCCAGTCTACCAAGGGTAAAGGCCAAAGAAAACCATGGTGCAAGGTCTGTAAGCAAAAGACCCACTGGACCAGTGATTGCACCAAGTCCAAAGACTCCAGTCCAGCACCCACCAATGCCCCTAAGGCACCTGTTCCCCCTAGTACAGTTGGTGGAAGTGCTCCAGCAAAGGGTTTAGTAGGGTTCACCCTGGGAACTGAGTTGGGCTCTGACCTAGTTAGAGAACTGACTCAGGCTGTGTTAGTCTGTGATGGAGGCATGGATGTGCCCTCCTCTATGAGTCCCAGTAATCTGGGCAAGTACAGACAACAGCCTTTAATCAATGGACGAGAGGCTTTGGCATTTAGGGACACAGGGGCAAGTGTCACAATGGTGACACAAGACCTTGTGCTACCTGGGCAAGTTATGCTTGGTGAGATGTACCAAGTGACCAATGCTAGCAATGTCAGAACAGACCATACTCTGGCAGTTGTTAACTTCTCCTGGGGAGGGGTAACTGGCCTTAAGAAGGTTGTGGTAAGTGCAAGCCTACCAGTCGAATGCTTGCTTGGCAATGACTTAGAGACTTCTGCTTGGGCAGAAGTGGAGCTCAGGACCCATGCAGAAATGCTGGGGATCCCTGCAGATGTGTTTGCTGTGAACAGGTCACAAGCTAAACTGTCTAAAACTGAACAGGCCTTGGATTCTGGAAGAATGGACCAAGTGCCTTCCAAGAGGAGGAGTAGTAGGGTTAAGGCAGTGCCTTCCCCTTGGCTCAGGAGGAAGATCAGTCCCCTGAGGAGGATGATCTCAGCCCTGAAGAAGGAACTGTCCCAGAGGAACTTGAACCTGACCAGGTTGAGTTCTTGGGGACAGGGGGACCTTCTAGGGCAGATCTGAGCCAGGAGCAGCAGAGCTGCCCCTCCCTTGAACCCCTCAGACAGCAAGCTGCTGCTGAGGCTGCTGGGAAAGCTAGTGGTCCCCATACAGTGTATTGGGATGATGGACTCCTGTACTCAGAGAGTAGAGACCCCAAGCCTGGTGCTACCAGGAGGTTGGTAATACCTTTGAAGTTCAGGGGCTTCCTATTGACCCTAGCCCATGATATTCCCTTAGCAGGACACCTGGGCCAGAACAAGACTTGGGACAGAATTGTCCCTCACTTTCACTGGCCCCACATGTCTGAAGACAGTAAGGAGTTTTGTCGCTCCTGTGTAACCTGCCAAGCCAGTGGCAAAGCAGGTGGCACTACAAAGGCCCCCTGATACCACTACCGGTGGTGGGGGTGCCCTTTGAGAGGGTAGGGATTGACATTGTTGGTCCCATGGATCCCCAAACAGCATCTGGGCACAGATTTATACTGGTGGTAGTGGATCATGCCACCAGGTACCCAGAGGCTATACCCCTTAGGACCACTACAGCACCTGTGGTGGCAAGGGCCCTCCTGGGAATTTTCTCAAGAGTGGGCTTTCCTAAGGAGGTGGTATCAGACAGGGGTGCAAACTTCATGTCTGGGTACTTAAAGGCAATGTGGAAGGAGTGTGGAGTTACTTATAAGTTCACCACACCCTATCACCCACAATGCAATGGTTTAGTTGAGAGATTCAACAAAACCTTGAAGGGCATGATTAAAGGGCTCCCAGAAAAGCTTAGGCGTAGATGGGACATACTCTTGCCCTGCCTTTTATTCGCATATAGGGAGGTGCCTCAGAAGGGGGTTGGGTACAGCCCTTTTGAACTTCTGTTTGGCCACCCTGTGAGGGGTCCACTGTGCTTGGTGAAGGAAGGATGGGAGTTACCTCTCAAGCCCCCAAAGCAAGATATAGTGGACTATGTACTTGGTCTCCGCTCCAGGATGGCTGAGTACATGAAAAAGGCAACCAAAAACCTTGAGGCTAGCCAGGAACTTCAGAAGGCCTAGCATGACCAAAAGGCTGTTCTGACTGTTTACCAGCCTGGACAGAAGGTGTGGGTGTTGGAGCCAGTGGCCCCAGCAGCTCTCCAAGACAAATGGAGTGGACCCCACACTATTGTTGAGCAGAAGGGTGAGGTCACTTACTTAGTGGACCTGGGAACACCCAGGAGTCCCCAAAGGGTTCTCCATGTCAACAGACTTAAGCCATATGTGGACAGGGCAGACATGGGCTTGCTCATGGCTACTGATGAAGGGCAGGAGGAAGAGAGTGACCCACTCCCTGACCTGCTCTCACAAAACCCTGACGATGGGTCAGTTGATGGTGTAGCCTTGGCAGGCAGCCTCACTACCCAGCAACAAACTGATTGCAGGCAAGTCCTCAATCAGTTTAGGCATATGTTTTCACTGACACCCAGTCAGACCACCTGGTGCACTCATGAAGTGGACACTGGGGACAGTCTGCCTATTAAAAACAAGATTTATAGGCAACCTGACCATGTCAGGGACTGTATCAGGACTGAAGTCCAGAAGATGTTGGAATTGGGAGTGATTGAGCCCTCAGATAGCCCTTGGGCTAGTCCAGTAGTCCTAGTACCCAAACCTCACACCAGTGGTGGGAAAAGAGAGATGAGGTTTTGTGTAGACTACAGGGGCCTCAATGCAGTCACTAGGACTGATGCCCATCCAATACCCAGGGCAGATGAGCTCATAGATACTTTGGCCTCTGCCAAGTATCTCAGCACATTTGACCTAACAGCTGGCTACTGGCAGATCAGACTAGATGATACTGCAAAGCCCAAAACAGCATTTTCAACCCCTAGTGGGCATTATCAATTTGTGGTAATGCCCTTTGGTCTGAAAAATGCACCTGCCACTTTCCAGAGGTTGGTGAACACAGTTCTCACAGGACTGGAGGCCTATAGTGCAGCTTATCTAGATGATATTGCTGTCTTTAGCTCCAACTGGGAGGATCACCTGGTCCACCTCAGGAATGTTTTACAGGCCCTGCAAAGGCAGGCCTGACTATCAAGGCCACCAAGTGCCAGATAGGGCAGAGTCAGGTTGTGTACCTGGGCCACCTTGTGGGTGGAGGCCAGGTTCAACCTTTGCAGAGCAAGATCCAGACCATCATGGGCTGGACTGCTCCCACTACCCAGACTCAGGTGAGAGCCTTCTTAGGCCTGACTGGGTACTATAGGAGATTTGTCAAGGGGTATGGATCAATAGTGACACCCTTGAATGACTTAACTTCTAAGAAAATGCCCAAAAAGGTTCAGTGGACAGCTAGCTGTCAAAAGGCATTTGATGACCTCAAGCAGGCCATGTGCACTGCTCCAATTCTGCAGAGTCCTGATTACTCCAAGAAGTTCATTGTTCAAACAGATGCATCTGAATTGGGGGTAGGGGCTGTACTGTCACAATTGAATGAAGAAGGTCAGGATCAGCCAGTAGCTTTTATTAGCAGAAGGCTGACCCCTAGAGAGAAACGTTGGTCAGCCATAGAGAGGGAGGCCTTTGCTGTGGTCTGGGCTCTGAAGAAGTTGAGGCCATACTTGTTTGGTACACACTTCCTGGTTCAGACAGACCATAAGCCCCTCTTATGGCTAAAACAAATGAAGGGTGAAAACCCCAAACTGCTTAGGTGGTCCATTTCCCTACAGGGGATGGGCTTTACAGTGGAACATAGGCCTGGGAGTAACCATGCGAATGCAGATGGACTCTCTAGGTATTTCCACTTAGAACATGAAGACTTAACTGGGCAAGGTTAGTTTAATGTCCCTACGTTTGGGGGGGTTGTGTAGGAGAGTAGGATCTGCTTCACAGGGGTACCCCCACTTTTTGCTGATACTTCACTGGTTTTCGACATTAGTCTGGCTGGGGCCCTGCTATTCAGAACCCCAGCCTAGCTGTTTCCTCTTTAAAAGGGTCTCCATGTGCCTTAGGCACATCACTGATTGGGATCTGGAGTGCCCTTGTAAGTCCCTAGTATATGGTATACTATGTACCAAGGGCATAGGTACCTCAGAGGCCTGCCAGGGGCTGCAGCATGTATTATGCCACCCCTGGTAGGCCATCCAAACTGACACCACAGGTCTGCTACTGCAGCCTGGGTAAGGTGGTGCATGCACCCCTTGCTGTGGTATAGGTTACCTATATCACTAAATGCCTACACACATATAAACCTATAAGTCACTCCTAAGGCAGGCCTTATCAATCCTAAAGGCAGAGTGCATGGTTCCTATGTGAGAGGGTGCCCCTGCATGAGCAGGGCCCCTCTGCAGTGTTCGGAGACCATCTCTGATGCTGTTTGTAGTGCAGCCTGACCATATACTCTTAAACGCATTATATCCTCGCGGTAAAATGCTAACTATGGAATGGCTGCACCTAAACATGTCGTGTTTGGTGTCAAACATCTTGGAATACTACCCCCCGCCAATCCTGGTGGCGGGGGTAGCATTCCACCCTTCTAGAGGGAAAGGCATGTTAACTCTGACGAGTCCGGTAACTTCTTTCCAGAGCCCTGGCATCACAAAATGGATGCTGCTGCCACAGACACGAGTCTGGCCTCCTGCTGCTGGACGAAACTCCGGCAGGGGAGGCCTGGACAATAGGTTTCCTGTCCCAGGGAGGTGTGACCACCTCCCCAGACAGGACAATGTGTATTGGGGCTGGGCGGGAGCACTTTCGGGTGCTTTGAAGTCCTGCACTGGGGGCACATTTGGTGTCCCTGTGCATACCCCAGTTCAAACCGGATCAGGGGCTTGCAGCCCCTGCTTTGGCGTGAACTGGACAAAGGGAAAGGGGTGTAGCCACCCCTTTGCCCTGACCCACCCATAGGTGGGGCCACAGAGTAGTCCATCCCCTATTTTTAGAATAAAGGTAGGAACCCAGTCCCTAGGACTTTAGATTATACCTGGACGAAACTCTGAAACAGAATCCTGGACCTTCGACGCTCTACTCACGATTAGAGGACTGAAGAATCTCCCTTGGGGTCAAGGAGTGACTCCCCTGCTTGGCAGGCACCAAAGAAGCATCTGTCCGGTTCGCATCACTGAAGCTCCCGTCGGACGCCGAAGTCATCGCATCACCAGAGGTGGATTCTTAGACTTCCCGAGGCTACCCTGAGTCCCCAGCAAAGCTGAGGCCCGTGGCTATCGTGGGTGACTTGAGACCGTGACCCCTGGACACCGAGCACATTTGCAAGTGCACCATCTTCTGGGTCTCCCAAGAAGTCGTGCTTTGGGCTCCGAGTAGCCCTAGCCTCCAGCACCACCTGCACCGAAGATCACTGGCCCCCACTCCACGAGTGTCCTGTAAGCCAGCTCCACGTGCGGCGTCACGAGGCTCCTTCGCGGTCGCTAGCCCATTGGCTAGTAGCCCTTAACGAAGGCCAATCTTTTCTTTACTTGGCAGTCTGGTTGCTCCAGGCCTGCCCTCACTTACCCTCGCTGGGTGAGTCCCCCAGACCTTGCTGGTCTGCATCATCGACGATCTACATCTTACTCGAGACTTGCCGTTGCCAAGGCTTGTTGGGTCCAATCTGGTCGCCGACACCTCTGCACTCGACAGACATCGAGCAACAGCCCGAATCCTGCTCCTGGTTGCCGATAACGCCTCCCGGACCTCGTGGCTGAAGAGTCAAGACGACCGTCATCGAACCTGAAGCACTCAACATCGGTGGGCATCTGTCCATCGCCTCCCTGGTCACTGGCTAGTGACCCAGACTCTGTCCCCTCTGCTTTCAGGTTCTTCAGAACTCCGATCCACTCTTGGATCCACCCGGACACTTTTCTCCTGGTCGCCAGCAGCACTTTGCAGCAGATCGCCATAAGAACCGACGACGAAACCCGACCCCGAAAGGCACCTATGCACCCGGCTTCCCTGGGTGAGGTAACACGAGTACTCCGGTGCTCCCGTGGGTAGAGACTCTTCAAAGTCCTAGATCTCAAAGGGTTTTGTCCTAGTCCTCTTTTAAGTGTCCCTTTCCTCTATTTTCCCGATCCCGACTTTCTCCATAGAAGTTAACGGCGTATCGCGGTTGTGTATTTACACTGCACGCGTCTCCCGTGGGTCCCCTGTGTCACTACCGTGGGTGGTTCCTTGTGGTCCAAGCACTTCTAGAGGCTCTAGGCCTAGTGTCTAGTTCAGTCGTGGTTCGCATACCACTTTATTGGTATATGGTTTGGTACGCCCCTAGGGCCCAAACGTGTATTTGTGCTATTACTGTGATTTAAGATCTTATAACCTATGTACTTCGAACTCTAGCCTCATAAAGAGACTAGAGGGGTGTGTTTAGTAATAAATACATATATTTTGAATATATACCTGGTGTGGTGCTCTTTCATTTGGTCACTCAAGAGATTATAGACTGGTAAAACAAGCTGCTTTACATTCCTTCAAGACTTAGCCTGAAGGCTGCTCTCCACAGCTACCACTAGGATAGCTTTCAATAAGGTTGTCTTTAACCTACCTACCATAAGAGTCGATTTGGACTGGTGCACGGTGCCCACTATAATTAGTGGACAGCATATGCCAGGCCAACTTCTCACAGTAACAACTAGCCACTACTGTTCACCAGTGCACAACACAACCTGATCAGTCTTCGAAGCCAATATGTGGCACTGAATTGTCAGCTTTTGTGAGGGAATATCAAAAGGTTAGACTCACAACTTACCAAACCTAAGAGCCTAGAACCTATATGGATGTGTGACCCCCAATCGGCACATTTGTGTTGCCTCATACAATGCTACACAGCAGATGACATTTGTCCGGAAGTAAAAGTGCAGAGACTCCATATCACAGGCCCATTCCAATACCATCTGGACTCTCTCTGATCTCTTTTTGTAGACTGGGTTTAGAACCTGCCCATGTAGCAGTAACAGGACACACAGATCACAAGAATGCCAAAGTTGAGGGTTGGTCAGTACAGATGTGTAAGACACCAAAATTCAAGTGAGATGTCCATGTCCGACGTAAATCAGGAGATGACTAAGGGCGGGCAGAATTTTGCCTACTCTGCGCTCCGCTGAGAATGCAGAGTTTAGGCAAAACTACGACTCCATGGTGGTGCGGAGTTAGCCAGCCCCCCCTGCTAAAAATAGGCTCCCCGCCTCCCCCCCAATAAAACAATTTGAAAAAGAATTAAAGAAGAAAAAAACACACTTACCGTGCACAGTTCTCGCAAGACGTACGTCCGACGTAGGGGTTTGCAGGAGAGAGACCATGGCGAGGAAGAGGAAGGCAGACCGGAGACGCCACAAGGTAAGTGTGTTTTTTTCTTCTTTAATTCTTTTTCAAATTGTTTTATTAGGGAGGGTGGAGGCGGGGAGCGGAGCGGAGTTCCACTGAGTTTTTTTCCAACTCCGTGGAACTCCGCGTAGTGGCACTATGCCAGCTCAGCCCGGGGTTAGAGATGACAGTGAACATACACATAATTTAAGCTCCTAATCACTGACAACTGTATAGTGTGATCAGAGGAGAACAAAGTCTGCCCTTGGCTCATATAGGTATGTGTCTTGTTCTGATGTGTACAACCACTACATCATGATTTGTCTTACATTTCAGTGGGCTCAGCTGGTCAAAAGGACCAACAGCAGAACCCAGTTTGGAGCAGGACATCTTTGGTGCGCTGGCGGACATGACCTCTATCCACAAGTGAGGAAGAAGAGGATGAGGCGGGACCTTATACCTCAGGAGGCAGGGGGCGTGCGCCCACCCGGACTGAGCAGGAAGACACCTCTGGGGCTACGGGCCGGGTGGAGGCTGAGGATATTGAAGGGGGGGAGAGAACTGGACACCTCTGGCCAGGGGGGAGGAGATCTACTCTCCCCCGGACCATTCACCACTTACTTTTGGCAAGGAGTCCCCCTGGGAAGCCACTACACAACCTGTGCCTGCCATCAGCCTCTCCCTAACTCTAGAGGCCCCCATTCCATCGGGGCCTCCAGCTGCATCCCCTGAAACCAGTCCCCCTCATCATGGCTGCCAGGCAGACACAAGCATTGGCTTTGAACCCGAGCCACGACACCCCTCATGTTTCACCTAAACCCCTCCTTGTGTTGGTACTCCTGTGGCTGTACCACCGGACTTGATGTGGGCATGTGAGGGTCAGCCAGACATGGCCTCTTGCATCATGCTGCAGATGTGTACAGAGCTGCGCATGATGCGAGAGGAAAATGCAAGAGCTCTGGCCACCCTCACTGCCAGTGTCAATTCCCTGATTGCAGCCATGCTGTCTGTCCTACCCCAACCCCCCTCCCACACCACCATCAATGTCTCCCCGTATGTTGTGCCACACTGTTTCCCCCGTACTCCTCTTGTGTCCCAACCCTGTGTGGTGCCTGGTCCTGCACTGGCCAGCCAGGAGCACGCATCGGACTCAGAGGATCTGGACATTGTGCAAATAGAGGATGACCAGAAGGACACTTGACCTGTTGGACAGAATTTTCTAATTTGGACAATTATTTACTTTGCCCCTTGTACATAGACTGGTTCGCCTGACGCTCCCTGACGTGTTATATTTATGTTGCCCTACCCCAATCCAAGCTCCCTTCTCCTTCTGTAGTAAGAACATCATTTGTTTTCCTTTCTCCCTTCCAAACGGACTGTTGTTGTTTTTCTAATCCCACACTTTTTTTTACATAACATTTTATTTTGAATCATACTGTCTCTATTTTGTTTAACCCCTTCCATGCTCATGACGAGCTCAGCTCGTCATGCTGCGCAGTGCTCGTGTGCGCATGACGAGCTGAGCTCGTCATGAACCCGTCCGCTTAATGCAATGCCTCGCACAGGGCGAAAATCGGCCGCGCATGGAAGGGGTTAACTTCATTGTGAATGTCTTGCACAAAATATGGACATATATTTTGGGAGTCATCTGCTCTGCACATGAGAGCTAGTAGCAATGATGGTGTTACACATACATCCTCACATCTCTAGGCCATAACAATTGGTAAACAATTGCCTATCAGGACATAATACGCAACATAGTATTGACTTGTGATGAAAATTTATTTTTATTTACACATATTCACACTGGTCAAAAATTTAGGGATGTGATCAATGGGGATCGTGCTTGCGACTTTGCAAATTCGGAGGTGAGGATCGCTGTGAGGGATTATGTCTGGGTTGTCGCCGAGGTGCAGGTTGGTGTGGTGCATGTGCCTGTACAGGGTGAAGTTCATGTGCAGGGGCGGATGGTGTCTGTACAGTTGGTGTTTGTGTGTGGACAGGGAGTCATTGTGCAGGTGGTGGTAGTGCCTGTTCAGGGGGTGGTGGTGGATGTGCAGGTGGGGGGAGTGCCTGGGTAGGGGGAGGTGGTGGGTGTGTACCCTTGCTGTGGTCATGTGCAGTTTGTGGTACAGGTGTGTGGGTGTGATGTGCTGCAGGCAGATGTAATGGCTCCCCTCCCTGCATTGACCGTGAAGGGAGACTATGGATCACTTTCAGCATGCCCTCCATCATCTTCATGGCCAAGGCATGGTGTCTTGCACTCTCTTCCCTTTGGATGGATATCATGTCTGATATTCTTGGACATGTCTTGCCAAGAAATATCCATCCTGTCCAAAACATGGGTCAGTCTGTCCACCACCTGAGGGATTTGGTGCATGTCCTGCATGGCCTGAGACATGTCTGACAGGGTAGCCCCTATGTCACGAATGTCCTGCCTCACATCTGCCTGCTGTTGAAAGAAGTCCTGCTCCCACTGGCCACCATGGCCAGGTGCAGGCCTTCTCTGCAGGGGTCGGCCATGGATGAGACCGCCAGGTCCAACAGCAGGGGGGGTGGCAGATGGTAGCCTGTGAACAGGAGAATGGTGCCCAGGGGATACCTGCACCACAACAGGGTTGGTACTTCCCTCAGATGGTGGAGAGAATGCCTGGGATGCCCTGTATAGGGAGGAGTTTGTAGGGGAACCACCACGTCTGTACTGGATGTGAGGGCTGTGAGGGAGTGATGTATGTGTTGGGGTGCGTGTGAGCTGTGGCTGGTTAGCTGTATGCTGAGGACGGGCAATCTTTCTTTGTTGAGGCTGAGGCACTTTGCTGGATGGAGGGTGTGAGGCCTTGCCAAATTTGGCAGATGTGAGAAATTTTCTGGCCATAGAATCTGAATCGTCATCCTCTGAGAGGATGGACAGATAGTCTTCATCATCGTCAAATTCTTCACCCTCCTCAGGTACTTCATCCTCCTCCTCTTGCACAGTACTTGCAGCCGACATTACTGCTTGCAGGAGCAGTGGATTTTCCCCTTTAATTGCCCATCACCCAACACTGCTGGAAGGTCCATCCTCCTCATTGTCATCGTCACCTGGAACACAGAGGTTGCAACAGGATAAGTAATTGACCTACTATAAGATGTGGTGCAACACAAGGGTTAGTTCTACTGTACTTTGCATCAACAGATGAAGCACATGTGACCTGGTTTGGGTACCCCTACACGTGACAGTTCACACCATAGCACTGAGGTGTTGAACGGAGATGTACAATGCACAAGCAAACTCACCAGCTCCAGCCACACCTTTGTGTCCCTTTGCGATCCCCCCTGATGTCAGCTGCTAAACCTGGCTCCTCATAAGTGTAGTTGATGAAGCGGTCCCTGATCCAGCAGCTGGAGAAGGAGGTGACACCATACTCAATGATCTGCATTACTAATTTACAAACAGGCACATGTGACACTTATAAAAATGAAATGGTATGTATGTAACTTTGTAAACACTGATTGCAGATTCTATGCAGAAGGGGATTTGAATCTTTTTCATGGTTTTGGAATCTATGATAGGGAAGCACTTCATGGCACACTTACCTGATGGACAGGTGCAAGAGGGTTTCACTGCTGCAGCCAGGATGTCTTGTATTCCCCGGGATGGTGTTGTATGCTACACTGGTGTCATCCTGTCAGCAGCAGTGATGAGACATACATATCCATATTTCAGTACACCAGATGGTAGGTATGAGCTAACATGTATGTGTCATTCACAATGACCATTGATATGATGTTCCTGGCCAATGTGCAGCATGTTTACCTCATGGATTTAAATGTGGGACCTTGCTCACATGCAGCAGGTGTCAGCTGTTACCTCCACACAGCACTGACATCAATGAGATGACACATCAACAGACAAATGTGTATGAAAAGGTTACTGATATTTGAGGAAGGGGATAAATAATCAGGACGCCTCTGCATTACATTGATTACACCTTCACCGTTAAGACCATCATGCCTCATGAGTATGGTGTTGTCTGTTGACAAGTCGAAAGGAATGTACATCACCAGGCTGACCAGTTTCACATTTGCACATCAGATCAAACATTACATTGCAGAGTTCATATGTGAGATGTGCAATAGTAAGGTACATTATGTGGCTCATTTGTACTTCACTACACATGAAGTCCCAAAGCTCATTTTGGACTGAGAGCTCACAAATTTGTTATGTCCATCCTTTGAGTGTCCTCTGTTACCATAATCTATTTATAACATCATGGTAGTACTCACCTGACAACTGATGATGTATTGTACAGCAGAAATCCTAACCTCATATATTATACACTCACTTATATAGGTGAATACAGTAGAAGAGGAGGCTAGCAGAATGCAGCATTTGACTAGGATCCCACATTGTGGGTAAGTTGAGAAGCTTTGATGGTTGCCGCCTTCACTGGATTTGCGTGGTGGTTTTCAGCCAAGAGATTTGAAAATGTAACTTCCTCAAGATTCACCTTGGCAGCCCATACATCCATCACAAAAGTACACAACTGGCATCAGTGCGACACTCATCCACACAAATTTCAATAGGATTTGTCCATTGATATTTTGCAAGAGTTTTCATATCATTGAATTACAATCCAGTTGTGTCTAGTACACTTCATATGACACTATATACTATTTTATGTCCATTCTGCACTCACTTGGCATACATTTTGTGTCATCCTTTCACTAGCCACCATGGTGTATTCTGGTATGTGGTTAAATGCCATATGTAGGCAGATTGTGATGAAGGACAACAGTGATGTAGAACACATATAACATACAGCCGAAATTAAAGGCACATTTCATGAGCATTCATGTACATTATTCTTGGGTTTACTTACCATGTCCCCGCATCCTGCCCAGTGTGTGGTCCCTGACCAGATGTCACAGCCAAACTTGTAGCAAAAGTCAATGGGGGTACTGGAATCTGGGACAACATCATTGAAACTACACGATAAGTGTGTTTGCAACTTAACAATTCAGCTGCCACATGTGATGCACTCAATTTCAGGCACAAAGGATAAGCACAAGCAGTGTGGGCACTACCGTTGCAGAAGTGTGTGGCACTAAATATCATGAGTGATCCCACATTCAACTCATAATGGCTCCACTACCTAGAAGCAACGTCTATCAAATTGATACCATAACAATTCCTAAAGTAAGGTCCATTATCGTGTTTTGTATATGGCCAAAAAACAGGCCATCTGATGTTAACAAATATAACCAGCTGGGTTGACTGGACAATTTCATGTATTGAAAAAACATTTAATTTGGACACTGGATGCATTCTCAATACTCCTGACAATTGAATCTCACTTCTTGTTCATCATTGCTATATTTCTTAACATTGGATTTATAGATTTTGGCTACAAAAACAAATACAATATAGTGGAGACTCCTTTTTGACTTGTTATGGCACTCAATTCCAGGATTGAGTTCACAGTTCTGGAACCGTTGATCTAATATATGTAATGTTTCCAAATCACACAGCTATGATGAGTCTAGATATCTTATTTTTTGACTTTCTCTATTCACAAATGTCATTTGCTAAAGGTAAATGTCCTTTAAGAATTACAATAGTTGTAAAGTTAGGTTTTCATCTCCGGTTACCTTTGAGATTTGGGCCCTATATGTCCCTCTGTTGTCTACTGACAATCTATGCATTTTGACCATCTCCTGACCAGTTTGACTTACCAGTTAGTGAGGGTTGTATGCCTTGCTCTGGATGATGTTGTTTCCTCCCAGAAGATGCAGGAACCTCTGCTACTGTGGTTGTCTGTACTCTGGCTGAATGTGTCAATAGATGAGAAGTGAGAAAAGTTACCAGATCGAAAATGTACATGTGTAACTTGTCTGACATCTCCTTATATCTTCTGCATGCTAACAGTATTGTGAAGTACTTCCGTGGCCGGTGCAGGTAGGAGCAGTGGGGCGTTGGGGGTGTAATGGCGGGGCAGGGTGGGAAATAGACAACGGAATTGTGGAAAGAAATGTCTTAACATAAGGATTCTCTCACCTTGTGCTTGGTGATGTCGCAAGCACAAGGTGAGTTATTTTTTACAGGATTTTATTTAATTTTCGCTATTCCACCCCCCTGCCCCCAACGTTCTTGACTGATCCGGCCGCGTCTGGATAAGTGTAAGGGGCACTTTGTCCATTGCTACTTAACAGTGTTAGGTATATACGGTAGCAGTGCTGGGCCCATGTTTTCAATAGTGGGAATGGGATTTGCCATTTCTAATCCAAAGGATTCTGGGACTTGTGGTGCAACATACAGAGGGAAACAAATGAGCCTCTGACTGACTATATTTTTAAATAAACTTTGGACAAATTCCTTAATCACAATGGGGGTGCAAAACAGACAGTCATTTTATATACTTGTTCTTGTCATCGCATTTACCTGGGAACACCGCGGACATCACTCACAGGAAGCCCATGGAGCATGTGGGGGTAGATTGTACTGAGGATATCCTCCTCAAGTGTGGTGAGACTGATGCAGGTTCTGGATTGTGGGCCAGGGAGGACTCTGGCCAACTGAATCCTGGCGTGCTTCTCCTTCACCTGCCTCTTTTCGTCCTGCCACTTCTTGTTGATGTCACAGACTGTGTGCACATCCTCCCCAATGCTGTGACAGAAGTGGCTAAATGCTGCCATAGAGCTGCCTTCTGTATGCCACTGGTGCAGTAAAGGGGGAGACCCTGTAGCAGCTTAAGGTGCTTCACAATGAACTGCATAATCATGGTGGTCTCCTCATCAGTGACATTTTTCTTCCTCCTCAGTTGGTACATTTTCCTGTAGTGATGCACAGAGAAGGAAAACAGGAACTCTCTGAGGAAAAACCAGTTCTTGAATGCGTGCTGCTTTTATGTGGTTTGTGCTGCTGGTCTTGCTGTTGGAGTTAATTGACTTCCTCTGATGCAGGTGGGGGGATGGTAAGCACTTGGACAGGTGTTTAGCATTGTGGAAAATGATCATCCGGCCGGGCTGCGGATATTCCAGCCCGGTTGCGGGGTTCTGGCCCAAGTGCGGAAATTCCGGCCCAAGTGTGGGATTTTCACTCCAGAGGTGGAAATTCCGCTGAGGGTGCGGAAATTACGTCCCGAGTGTGGACGTAAAGATAGGAGTCGTAAGTGGTTTCTGTGAATACCAAAAGCTGTAAATGTAGACTTTTGTCTCAGATTACTTTTGTGAATCGGGCCCATAGACAATATCAAAAATATTGAAACACACAATATTGGCAACAATATCACAAAACATTAGGATAAAGTTATCTTTTCAATGATAAACGGAAAATTTAACCCCTTCGGTGCTCACGACGGCCGGGAGCTGTCATGAGTCACAGTGGGGCTGTGCTCATGACGGCTCCCTGCCGTCGTGACACCCACCCACGGGGGAAGCGCTGGCGCTCCCCCATGGGACACCGATCTTGCTGCCTCCCCCCACAACCCCTGCCACGTCATCAATGACGTGAGCGCGGGAGTCGCGCTGACGTCATTGAGGGTTTCCCTTTGTTCGCCCAACGCGCTGGAAGCCATTTGCTTCCAGCACGTCGGGAAAGAAAGGTGAGTTTCTCGCCTTGGAGGGTGGGGGGTATTTTTAAAAAGGCATCGGAAGAAAGGAAAGGGTTTTCCTTTCCTCCGATGTCTTTTTAAAAAGCATTCCTGCTGCACGATCGCGCCTGGGGCGCGATCGTGCAGCAGGAATGTTTTTTTTAAAAAATTTTAAAGCCCAAATTGTGTTGGGTAGCGGCCCCTTGGGCAAGGGTCGCTCCCCTTGGGGGAGAAATTTATGTAGTTGGGTCTGCCCCCCTTGGGGGGGGCAGATCATTATTACATTTTATGTTGAAAAGGTGTGTGTGCCCCCACTGGGCCACCAGGGATTTTTTTTTTTTAAAGCGCAAATTGTGTCGTGGAGCGGCCCTTCGGGCAAGGGTCGTTCCCCTTGGGGGATACATTTATGTAGTTGGGTCTGCCCCCCTTGGGGGGGGCAGATCATTATACATTTTTATATAAAAAAGGTGTGTGTGCCCCCACTGGGCCACCAGGGATTTTGTTTTTTTTTAAATGCCCAAATTGTGTCGGGGAGCGGCTCCTTGGGCAAGGGTCGCTCCCCTTGGGGGAGAAATGTATGCAGTTGGGTCTGCCCCCCTTTGGGGGGGGCAGATCGTTATTATTTTATATTAAATAAAGGGGTGTGTGCCCCCACTGGGCCACCTGGGAAACGCCCAGTGTGTGTCGGGGAGCGGCCCCTTGGGCAAGGGTCGCTCCCCTTGGGGGAGCAATTCGTTTAGTTGGGTCAGCCCCCCTTGGGGGGGGGCAGATCTGATTTAAAAAAAAAAATAAGTAGGTGTGTGCCCACTAGGCCACCAGGGATGTTTTTTTGTGTGTAAATGCCCTTTTGTGTCGGGGAGCGGCCCCTTGGGCAAGGGTCGCTCCCCTTGGGGGAGCAATTTGTTTAGGGGGGTCTGCCCCCTGTGCCCACTAGGCCACCAGGGATTTTGTTTAAATTAAAATATGTTTTGGGGAGCGGCCCCTTAGGCAAGGGTCGCTCCCCTTTGGGGATCATTTATTTTGGCAGTTTTTGCCCCCTTTGGGGGCAGATCAGCCTTGTGAGTCTAGGCCCATCCGCCCCCAAGGGGGGCAGAAGCCATTAGACACCAGGGATTGTTTTAGTGTTGTTGGGGAGCGGCCCCTTGGGCAAGGGTCGCTCCCCTTGGGGGAGCAATATGTTTTTGGGGAGCGGCCCCTTCGGTAAGGGCCGCTCCCCTTTGGGGAGCATTTATTTGGGCCGTTTCTGACCCCTTGGAAGGGCGGATCGACCCAAATAAACAATTAATTTTATGGTATGCCCACTAGGCCACCAGGGATTGTTTTTGTGTTGTTGGGAGTGGCCCCTTGGGCAAGGGTCGCTCCCCTTTATCGGGTATTTATTGTGGTCAGTTCTGCCCCTTTGGGGGCAGATCGGCCATATGTTTTTAGGCCCATCTGTCCCCTAGGGGGGCAGAAGCCAGTAGACACCAGGGTTTTTTAAATGTTGGTGTTGGGGAGTGACACCTTGGGCAAGGGTCGCTCCCCCTTTATGAGGGTGAATTTTTTGGCTGTTTCTGCTCCCTGTGGGGGCAGATCGGCCTTATTCTTTTAGGCCCACCTACCACCTTTGCTTGGCTGGTGGATAGTATGTGGACTAGTGCATTATTTGCATATGTGATTGTAATGTTTTATTTCTCCTTTTTATTCTAGTGTAAAGCTTTTGGTTCCTGTTTGCAGTTTCGGCAGTGGTTCTGCAGTTTTGCGTAGTTGCATTTTTTTGGTAAGAAAAACTTTTTTGTTATATTTACTCCAAATGAGTATTATTGTCATGCATGAATGAATTTTTTTGCAAGTGGTGTTATAATGGCAGCATATTTAGTTAGTGTTTTGAGCATGAAATTCTTTGCGATGTGTTTTGCATTCTCTTATGTGTAATTTTCTTTTTTAGTGGGATATTGTTGATCCTTACTGTGTCTGTGCAGAGTAGGTGGTGGTGAGTCTAGCTGCTTCTGGCAAGTGAGTGGTATCATTTTGGAGTATATAGGTCTTTCTGATAAAGACGCATTTTGTCTATTACTTATTTTACAAAGTGTTTGTTGTCTTGTTTGACAAGTTACCTTTATTAGTAAGGATTATGGCTAGCCGTAGAATGACTGCTCAGCAGGTTGTTGGTATGCTGCTTGAATCTTCCTCTGAGCAGGATTATGACACTGACAGTGCGTCTGAGGGAGAGGAGGGAGGGGAAGATTCAGGCAGTGAGTTTTCTCTCCACATGGAATCATCGGATGATGAAGATACTCTCAGTGCGGATGAAGGTACTCTCAGTGCGGATGAAGTGCCTGTTTTAGAGGGGGACACTGATGTGCCGATGGTGCAGTAAGAGACATCGGTATTGCAGCCTGAGGCTGCAAGGCTTCCTACTGGAAGTGCTGGACTCTGGCTTGATCCAAACATGGTGCAGCCGGTGTTGCCTGCCTTTAGTGGTTATGCAGGGTGTAGAGTGGATTGCGAATTTTTTTTGCCTATACAGTTCTTTCAGTTGTTTATGGATGATGTATTTTTGGCTGAGATTGTTGAGTAGACTAATTTGTATGCTGAACAGTTTTTGGGGGACCACAGTGCCACACTTAAGCCCCACTCTAGAGCTACCCTGTGGACTCCCACAAATCTGGATGAGATGAAGAAGTTTTTGGGTTTGACTTTTTTGATGGGCTTGATAAGGAAGCCGTCCATGGCTTCATATTGGTCTACCAGTCCCTTGATGGCAATGGCCATATTTCCTGCAATTATGACCCGTGATTGGTATTTACTTTTGCTTCAGATGCTGCATTTTGTTGATAATACTTTGGCGTTGCCACGAGAACACCCTGACTGTGACCGTCTTTTTAAGATTCGGCCTGTTCTTGATCACTTTGTAGATCGATTTTCAGAGCTCTATACTCCAGGGAAAGAAATATCTATTGATGAGTCTTTGGTCCTGTTCAAGGGCCGTTTGGTTTTTAGGCAGTACATCCCTAGCAAGAGGGCACGTTATGGAATTAAGCTGTATATGTTGTCTGAGAGTAGGACAGGATATATTTTTAATTTCCGTGTGTACACTGGTAGGGATTCCACTATTGACCCCCCTGGTTGTCCGTCCACTTTTGGAGTTTCAGAGAAAATTGTGTGGGATCTTGCTAGTGGACTGTTTAACAGAGGCCACCATTTGTACCTTGATAACTTCTACACTGCTGTGCAATTGTTCAAAGTGGACACTTTTGCTTGTGGCACAATCCGCTCTAACCGTAAAGGTTATCCAAAAGAGCTTGTTTGCAAAAAACTTCAGAGGGGACAGTGCAGTTCCTTGCGTATTGATGAACTACTAGCTGTGAAATTTGTGGACAGGAGGGATGTGTACATGCTGACTACCATCCATGATGAGAGTACTTCACCTGTGGCTGTTTGGGGTCAGTTTGCTGAAGTATGCAAACCGGTGTGCATTTTAGACTACAATAAGCACATGGGTGGTGTTGATAGAGTAGATCAGAGGTTGGAACCTTACACTGCTATTCGTAAGGTGTACATTTGGTACAAAAAGTTGGCCATCCATCTCTTCAATTTAGCAACTTTCAATGCTTTTGTTGTCTACAAGGAGTGTTCTCCTGAGTCAAAGTTGACTTTTGTTCAGTTTCAGCAGTCTGTGATAGGAAGCCTTGTTGTTGTGGAACAGGCAAGTGTTCCTAGAGTTGGAGTGGTGGAGGATGTGGCTAGATTGAAAGATCGCCACTTTCCTGATTTAATTCCTCCCACGCCCCAAAAAACCAATCCCTGTAAGAGATGTAGAGTCTGCTTGCGAAGAGGTGTGCGGAAGGAGAGTCATATGCACTGTGCCGATTGTCCTTCTAATCCTGGGCTGTGTGTGCCCTCATGTTTCAGATTGTATCACACTAAAAAGAGTTTTTGGGAGCAACCGTGAGTCTAATAGTGTACTGCCTGGTCTGTATGGTTTTATATAGTTCAGTTTCACATTTGGCAATAGAATGATGTCTTTAGTTACTGCTGTTGTTTTTGTAGTTATAGTTTGGTGTCTAGTTGCAATTGGTTTGTGTTTTTTTTCTTGTTTGAAAAACTTTTATGACGGTGTGCGTGGACTGGCGGTAGGCTGGCGGTGTGCATGGACTGGCGGTTGGCTGGCGGTGTGCGTGGATTGGCGCTTGGCTGGCGGTGTGCGTGGACTGGCGCTTGGCTGGCGGTGTGCGTGGACTGGCCCTTGGCTGGCGGTGTGCGTGGACTGGCGCTTGGCTGGCGGTGTGTGTGGACTGGCGCTCGGCTGGCGGTGTGTGAGTAGTGACTTGCTGCTGGTCACTACACACACTGCTAGCCGAGTGCAACTCCACGTGATCCATCAGCTTGTGTGGTTGCTGTGTCAGGAATGTGGGCGTGTGAAAGTGATGGGCCCTTGAATGGCGCTGTCTGCTGGTGTGAGTGTTGTAATGTGATGGGTCCGCGGCTGGCGGTGTGAATGGTTTTGTATGTGTCACAAGTATGAAAGGTGTTTGAATGGCCTGTAAAGAGATTGGTGCCTTGTCGTGGCTTTACAGCTCACAAGCTGTGAGTCAATTGTTCAGTTTCTCGTCCTTTCAATTATTATCAGTGCATTTCATTTTTGTGAAATCACTTGTTAATACAATTGTATATACTGAACCATCACTCACCCTCGTGCCAAATCCAACCAGTATGTGTGTGTGCTTGAGGATTAGATGGCTTTGCAGGAATATTTGTCTTTCTCAAGCAGGGTGTACCTTGTCACTTTTTGTGAATGTTGTAATGTGTTGGTTTCGTGCCTGGTGGTGTGAATGGTCTTGTGTGTATCACGTATGAAAGGTGTGTGAATGGCCTGTAAAGCGGTTGGTGCCTTGCCGTGGCTTTACAGCTCATGAGCTGCGAGTCACTGGTTCAGTTTTTTGTCCTTTTAATTATTGACAGTGCATTTCATTTTTGTCAAATCTCTTGTTAATAAAATTGTATATACTGAACCATCACTCGCCCTCGTGCCAAATCCAACCAGTATGTGTGTGTGTGCTTGAGGAATAGATGGCTGTGCAGTAATCTTTGTCTTTTTAGTCTCTCTGCCAAGGTGTACATTCCATCTAAGAATAACCTACCAACTGTAGATATTGTCGTAAACTAAACACCCATGGGAGTACATGGTGATTTCACTCTTGTGGATCCCAACAAGTTATCTTATCCACAATGTCCTGCAAACCTCAAAATGTCTGTCACATTTTCCTTGCAATATTGTGCCAACATTTTCACACTGAAGAAATAAACAACAAATTACCTCAAAACGACCTGGTTTTGCAAGGGGGGTCCCATGACTTTTTGGCCCGGGGCTCAGCGGCCACATAGGGAAACCTACCAAACCAACACATTTCTGAAAAGTAGACACCCGGGGGATTCCAGGGAGGTATGGCTTGCGTGGATCCCCCAACGTTTCCTTACCCAGAATCCCCTGCAAACCTGAAAGTTTGCTGAAAAAATCACTTTTTTCACACATTTGTGTGTGGGAAAGTTGTGGCATCGCCGGGCTTACACAAATTTCCTACCACCCAGCGATCTCCCAGGTCTCCCAATAAAAATGGTGCCTCACTCGGGTGGGAGGCCCAAGTACCCGCGACAGGCAAGAGCCCACAACGTAGTGAGGCGACATCAAAATTGCCTATCTCAAAAAGACCTGGTTTTGCAAGGGGGGTCCCCTGGGTTTTTGGCCCGGTCCTCGGCGGCCACCCAGGGAAACCTATCAAACCCACACATTTCTGAAAAACAGACACCCAGGGGATTCCAGGGAGGTATTGCTTGCGTGGATCCCCCAACGTTTCCTTACCCAGAATAACCCTGCAAATCTCAAATTTAGCTGAAAAAATCACTTTTTTCACACATTTTTGTGTGGGAAAGTTGTGGAATCACCGGGTTGACACAAATTTCCTACCACCCAGCGTTCCCCGGGTCTCCCGATAAAACGGTGCCTCACTCGTGTGGGAGGCCTAAGTACCCGCGACAGGCAAGGGCCCATAGCGTAGTGAGGCGACATCAAATTGCCTATCTCAAAAGACGTGGTTTTGCAAGGGGGGTCCCCTGGGTTTTTGGCCCGTTGCTCGGCGGCCACCCAGGGAAACCAATCAAACCCACACATTTATGAAAACTAGACACCCGGGGGATTCCACGGAGGTATGGCTTGCGTGGATCCCCCAACGTTTCCTTACCCAGAATCCCCTGCAAACCTCAAATTTAGCTAAAAAAATCACTTTTTTCACACATTTTTGAGTGGGAAAGTTGTGGCATCACCGGGCTGACACAAATTTCCTATCACCCAGCGTTCCCCCGGGTCTCCCGATAAAATGGTGCCTCACTCGTGTGGGACGCCCAAGTACCCGTGACAGGCAAGGGCCCACAACGTAGTGAGGCGACATCAAAATGGCCTATCTCAAAACTACCTGGTTTTGCAAGGGGGGTCCCCTGGGTTTTTGGCCCGGTGCTCGGCGGCCACCTAGGGAAACCTATCAAACCTACACATTTCTGAAAAGTAGACAGCCGGGGATTCCAGGGAGGTATGGCTTGCGTGGATCCCCCAACGTTTCCTTACCCAGAATCCCCTGCAAACCTCAAATATAGCTGAAAAAATCACTTTTTCACACATTTTGTGTGGGAAAGTTGTGGCATTACCGGGCTGACACAAATTTCCTACCACCCAGCGTTCCCCCGGGTCTCCCGATAAAAATGGTGCCTCACTCGTGTGGGACGCCCAAGTACCCGCGACAGGCAAGGGCCCACAACGTAGTGAGGCGACATCATTTTGATGTCGCCTCACTACGTTTTGGGCCCTTGCCTGTCGTGGGTACTTGGGCGTCCCACACGAGTGAGGCATTGTTTTTATCGGGAGACCCGGGGAACACTGGGTGGTAGGAAATTTGTGTCAGCCCAGAGAATCCACAACTTTCCCACACAAATGTGTGAAAAAGTGATTTTTTCAGATAAATTTGAGGTTAGCAGGGATTCTGGGTAAGGAAACGTTGGGGGATCCACGCAAGCCATACCTCCCTAGAATCCCCGGGTGTCTAGTTTTCAGAAATGTGTGGGTTTGATAGGTTTCCCTAGGTGGCCGCCGAGCACCGGGCCAAAACCCAGGGGACCCCCTTTCAAAACCAGGTCGTTTTGAGATAGGCCATTTTGATGTCGCCTCACTACGTTTTGGGCCCTTGCATGTCGCGGGTTCTTGGGCCTCCCACACGAGTGAGGCACCGTTTTTATCGGGAGACCCAGGGGAATGCTGGGTGCTAGGAAATTTGTGTCAGCCCGGAGAATCCACAACTTTCCCACACAAAAATGTGTGAAAAAGTGATTTTTTCAGCTAAATGTGAGGATTGCAGGGGATTCTGGGTAAGGAAACGTTGGGGGATCCACGCAAGCCATACTTCCCTAGAATCCCCCGGGTGTCTAGTTTTCAGAAATGTGTGGGTTTGATAGGTTTCCCTTGGTGGCCGCCGAGCACCGGGTCAAAAACCCAGTAGACCCCCCTTTCGAAACTAGGTCATTTTGAGATAGGCCATTTTGATGTCGCCTCACTACGTTTTGGGCCCTTGCCTGTCGCGGGTACTTGGGCCTCCCACACGAGTGAGGCACCGTTTTTATCGGGAGACCCAGGGGAATGCTGGGTGGTAGGAAATTTGTGTCAGTCCGGAGAATCCACAACTTTCCACACAAAAATGTGTGAAAAAGTGATTTTTTCAGCTAAATTTCAGGTTTGCAGGGATTCTGGGTAGGAAACGTTGGGGGATCCATGCAAGCCATACCTCCCTAGAATCCCCGGGTGTCTAGTTTTCAGAAATGTGTGGGTTTGATGGTTTCCCTAGGTGGCCGCCGAGCACCGGGCCAAAAACCCAGGGGACCCCCCTTGCAAAACCAGGTCGTTTTGAGATAGGCCATTTTGATGTCGCCTCACTATGTTTTGGGCCCTTGCCTGTCACAGGTACCTGGGACTCCCACACGAGTGAGGCACCGTTTTTATCGGGAGACCCGGGGGAACGCTGGGTGGTAGGAAATTTGTGTCAGCCCGGTGATGCCACAACTTTCCCACACAAAAATGTGTGAAAAAAGTGATTTTTTCAGCTAAATTTGAGGTTTGCAGGGGATTCTGGGTAAGGAACGTTGGGGGAACCATGCAAGCCATACCTCCCTAGAATCCCCCGGGTGTCTAGTTTTCAGAAATGTGTGGGTTTGATAGGTTTCCCGAGGTGGCCGCCGAGCACCGGGCCAAAAACCCAGGGGACCCCCCTTGCAAAACCAGGTCGTTTTGAGATAGGCCATTGTGATGTCGCCTCACTACGTTTTGGGCCCTTGCCTGTTGTGGGTACTTGGGCCTGCCACACGAGTGAGGCACCGTTTTTATCGGGAGACCTGGGGGAACACTGTGTGGTAGGAAATTTGTGTCAGCCCGGAGAATCCACAACTTTCCCACACAAAAATGTGTGAAAAAAGTGATTTTTTTCAGCTAAATTTGAGGTTTGCAGGGGATTCTGGGTAAGGAAACGTTGGGGGATCCACGCAAGCCATATCTCCCTGGAATCCCCCGGGTCTCTAGTTTTCAGAAATGTGTGGGTTTGGTAGGTTTCCCTAGGTGCCGGCAGAGCTAGGGTGCAAAAACTACAGCTAGGCACTTTGCCAAAAAGGGTCATTTTTCACTGCAAAATTGAGGTGTGTCCACGTTGCGTTTTGCGCCGTTTCCTGCCGCGGACACTAGGCCGACAAACACAAGTGAGGTACCATTTTTCTCGGAAGACTTTGGGGAACGCGCGGTGGGTGGAAATTTGTGGATCCACGCAGATTCCAGAACTTTCCACCACAGAAATGTGTTTTTTTGGACAATTTTTTAGGTTTGCAAGGGATTCTGGGTAGCAGAACCTGGTGGGAGGCAGTCAAGTCACCCCATCCTGGATTCCCCTGGGTGTCTAGTTTTCAAAAATGTATAGGTTTACTAGGTTTCCCTAGGTGCCGGCAGAGCTATGGTTCAAAAACTACAGCTAGGCACTTTGTCAAAAAAGGGTCATTTTTTACTGCGAAATTGAGGTATGTCCACGTTGCGTTTTGCGCCGTTTCCTGTCGCGGGCACTAGGCCGACCCACACAAGTGAGGTACCATTTTTCTTGGAAGAGTTTGGGGAACGCGGGGTGGGTGGAAATTTGTGGATCCACGCAGATTCCAGAACTTTCCACCACAGAAATGTGGGCAAAATGTGTTTTTTTGTCAATTGTTTACTTTTGCAAGGGATTCTGGGTAACAGAACCTGGTGGGAGGCAGTCAAGTCACCCCATCCTGGATTCCCCTGGGTGTCTACTAGTCAAAAATGTATAGGTTTTCTAGGTTTCCCTAGGTGCCGGCAGAGCTATGGTTCAAAACCTACAGCTAGGCACTTTGCCAAAAAAGGGTCATTTTTCACTGCGAAATTGAGGTGTGTCCACGTTGCGTTTTGCACCGTTTCCTGTCGCAGGCACTAGGCCGACCCACACAAGTGAGGTACCATTTTTCTCGGAAGACTTTGGGGAACGCGGAGTGGGTGGAAATTTGTGGATCCACGCAGATTCCGGAACTTTCCACCACAGAAATGTGGGGAAAATGTGTTTTTTTTGACAATTGTTTATGTTTGCAAGGGATTCCGGGTAACAGAACCTGTTGTGAGGCAGTCAAGTCACCCCATCCTGGATTCCCCTGGGTGTCTAGTTTTCAAAAATGTATAGGTTTGCTAGGTTTCCATAGGTGCCGGCAGAGCTATGGTTCAAAAACTACAGCTAGGCACTTTGCCAAAAAAGGATCATTTTTCACTGCGAAATTGAGGTGTGTCCACATTGCGTTTTGTGCCGTTTCCTGTCACGGGCACTAGGCCGACCGATACAAGTGAGGTACCATTTTTCTCGGAAGACTTTGGGGAACGCGGGGTGGGTGGACATTTGTGGATCCACACAGATTCCAGTACTTTCCACCACAGAAATGTGGGGAAAATTTGTTTTTTTTGACAAGTTTTTAGGTTTGCAAGGGATTCTGGGTAACAGAACCTGGTGGGAGGCAGTCAAGTCACCCCATCCTGGATTCCCCTGGGTGTCTAATTTTAAAAAATGTATAGGTTTGCTAGGTTTCCCTAGGTGCCGGCAGAGCTATGGTTCAAAAACTACAGCTAGGCACTTTGCCAAAAAAGAGTCATTTTTCACTGCGAAATTAAGGTGTGTCCACGTTGCGTTTTGCGCAGTTTCCTGTCGCGGGCACTAGGCCTACCCACACAAGTGAGGTACCATTTTTCTCGGAAGACTTTGGGGAATGCGGGGTGGGTTGAAATTTGTGGATCCACGCAGATTCAAGTACTTTCCACTACAGAAATGTGGGGAATATGTGTTTTTTTGGACAATTTTTTAGGTTTGCAAGGGATTCTGGGTAACAGACCTGGTGGGAGGCAGTCAAGTCACCCCATCCTGGATTCCTCTGGGTGTCTAGTTTTCAAAAATGAATAGGTTTGCTAGGTTTCCGTAGGTGCCGGCAGAGCTATGGTTCAAAAACTACAGCTAGGCACTTTGCCAAAAAAGGGTCATTTTTTACTACGAAATTGAGGTGTGTCCACGTTGCGTTTTGCGCCGCTTCCTATCGCGGGCACTAGGCCGACCCACACAAGTGAGGTACCATTTTTCTCTGAAGACTTTGGGGAACGCGGGGTGGGTGGAAGTTTGTGGATCCACACAAATTCCAGAACTTTACACCACAGAAACATGAGGAAAATGTGGTTTTTTTGACAAAAGTTTAGGTTTGCAAGGGATTCTGGGTAACAGAACCTGGTGAGAGGCACTCAAGTCACCCCATCCTGGATTCCCCTGGGTGTCTAGTTTTGAAAAACATATAGGTTTTCTAGGTTTCCCTAGGTGCCGGCAGAGCTAGGGTTCAAAAACTACAGCTAGGCACTTTGCAAAAAAAGGGTCATTTTTCACTGCGAGATTGAGGTGTGTCCACGTCGCGTTTTGCGCCGTTTCCTGTCGCGGGCACTAGGCCGACCCACACAAGTGAGGTACCATTTTTCTTGGAAGAGTTTGGGGAACGCGGGGTGGGTGGAAATTTGTGGATCCACGCAGATTCCAGAACTTTCCACCACAGAAATGTGGGGAAAATGTGTTTTTTTGTCAATTGTTTAGTTTTGCAAGGGATTCTGCTTAACAGAACCTGGTGGGAGGCAGTCAAGTCACCCCATCCTGGATTCCCCTGGGTGTCTACATTTCAAAAATGTATAGGTTTGCTAGGTTTCCCTAGGTGCCGGCAGAGCTATGGTTCAAAAACTACAGCTAGGCACTTTGCCAAAAAGGGGTCATTTTTCACTGCGAAATTGAGGTGTGTCCACGTTGCGTTTTGCGCCATTTCCTGTCGCAGGCACTAGGCCGACCCACACAAGTGAGGTCCAATTTTTCTCGGAAGACTTTGGGGAACGCGGGGTGGGTGGAAATTTGTGGACCCACGCAGATTCCAGAACTTTCCACCACAGAAATGTGGGGAAAATGTGTTTTTTTTGACAATTGTTTATGTTTGCAAGGGATTCTGGGTAACAGAACCTGTTGTGAGGCAGTCAAGTCACCCCATCCTGGATTCCCCTGGGTGTCTAGTTTTCAAAAATCTATAGGTTTGCTAGGTTTCCCTAGGTGCCGGCAGAGCTATGGTTAAAAAACTACAGCTAGGCACTTTGCCAAAAAAGGGTCATTTTTCACTGCAAAATTGAGGTGTGTCCACGTTGCGTTTTGCGCCGTTTCCTCTCACGGGCACTAGGCCGACCGACACAAGTAAGGTATCATTTTTCTCGGAAGACTTTGGGGAACGCGGGGTGGGTGGAAATTTGTGGATCCACGCAGATTCCAGAACTTTCCACCACAGAAATGTGGGGAAAATGTGTTTTTTTTGACAATTGTTTATGTTTGCAAGGGATTCTGGGTAACAGAACCTGGTGTGAGGCAGTCAAGTCACCCCATCCTGGATTCCCCTGGGTGTCTAGTTTTCAAAAATGTATAGGTTTGCTAGGTTTCCTAGGTGCCGGCAGAGCTATGGTTCAAAAACTACAGCTAGGCACTTTGCCAAAAAAGGGTCATTTTTCACTGCGAAATTGAGGTGTGTCCACGTTGCGTTTTGCGCCGTTTCCTGTTGCGGGCACTAGGCCGACCGACACAAGTGAGGTACCATTTTTCTCGTAAGACTTTGGGGAACGCGGGGTGGGTGGACATTTGTGGATCCACGCAGATTCCAGTACTTTCCATCACAGAAATGTGGGGAAAATGTGTTTTTTTGGACAATTATTTAGGTTTACAAGGGATTCTGGGTAACAGAACCTGTTGTGAGGCAGTCAAGTCACCCCATCCTGGATTCCCCTGGGTGTCTTGTTTTCAAAAATCTATAGGTTTGCTAGGTTTCCCTAGGTGCCGGCAGAGCTATGGTTCAAAAACTACAGCTAGGCACTTTGCCAAAAAAGGGTCATTTTTCACTGCGAAATTGAGGTGTGTCCACATTGCGTTTTGTGCCGTTTCCTGTCACGGGCACTAGGCCGACCGATACAAGTGAGGTACCATTTTTCTCGGAAGACTTTGGGGAACGCGGGGTGGGTGGACATTTGTGGATCCACACAGATTCCAGTACTTTCCACCACAGAAATGTGGGGAAAATTTGTTTTTTTTGACAAGTTTTTAGGTTTGCAAGGGATTCTGGGTAACAGAACCTGGTGGGAGGCAGTCAAGTCACCCCATCCTGGATTCCCCTGGGTGTCTAATTTAAAAAAATGTATAGGTTTGCTAGGTTTCCCTAGGTGCCGGCAGAGCTATGGTTCAAAAACTACAGCTAGGCACTTTGCCAAAAAAGAGTCATTTTTCACTGCGAAATTAAGGTGTGTCCACGTTGCGTTTTGCGCAGTTTCCTGTCGCGGGCACTAGGCCTACCCACACAAGTGAGGTACCATTTTTCTCGGAAGACTTTGGGGAATGCGGGGTGGGTTGAAATTTGTGGATCCACGCAGATTCAAGTACTTTCCACTACAGAAATGTGGGGAATATGTGTTTTTTTGGACAATTTTTTAGGTTTGCAAGGGATTCTGGGTAACAGACCTGGTGGGAGGCAGTCAAGTCACCCCATCCTGGATTCCTCTGGGTGTCTAGTTTTCAAAAATGAATAGGTTTGCTAGGTTTCCGTAGGTGCCGGCAGAGCTATGGTTCAAAAACTACAGCTAGGCACTTTGCCAAAAAAGGGTCATTTTTCTCTACGAAATTGAGGTGTGTCCACGTTGCGTTTTGCGCCGCTTCCTATCGCGGGCACTAGGCCGACCCACACAAGTGAGGTACCATTTTTCTCGGAAGACTTTGGGGAACGCGGGGTGGGTGGAAGTTTGTGGATCCACACAAATTCCAGAACTTTACACCACAGAAACATGAGGAAAATGTGGTTTTTTTGACAAAAGTTTAGGTTTGCAAGGGATTCTGGGTAACAGAACCTGGTGAGAGGCACTCAAGTCACCCCATCCTGGATTCCCCTGGGTGTCTAGTTTTGAAAAACATATAGGTTTTCTAGGTTTCCTAGGTGCCGGCAGAGCTAGGGTTCAAAAACTACAGCTAGGCACTTTGCAAAAAAGGGTCATTTTTCACTGCGAGATTGAGGTGTGTCCACGTCGCGTTTTGCGCCGTTTCCTGTCGCGGGCACTAGGCCGACCCACACAAGTGAGGTACCATTTTTCTTGGAAGAGTTTGGGGAACGCGGGGTGGGTGGAAATTTGTGGATCCACGCAGATTCCAGAACTTTCCACCACAGAAATGTGGGGAAAATGTGTTTTTTTGTCAATTGTTTAGTTTTGCAAGGGATTCTGCTTAACAGAACCTGGTGGGAGGCAGTCAAGTCACCCCATCCTGGATTCCCTGGGTGTCTACATTTCAAAAATGTATAGGTTTGCTAGGTTTCCCTAGGTGCCGGCAGAGCTATGGTTCAAAAACTACAGCTAGGCACTTTGCCAAAAGGGGTCATTTTTCACTGCGAAATTGAGGTGTGTCCACGTTGCGCTTTGCGCCATTTCCTGTCGCAGGCACTAGGCCGACCCACACAAGTGAGGTCCAATTTTTCTCGGAAGACTTTGGGGAACGCGGGGTGGGTGGAAATTTGTGGACCCACGCAGATTCCAGAACTTTCCACCACAGAAATGTGGGGAAAATGTGTTTTTTTTGACAATTGTTTATGTTTGCAAGGGATTCTGGGTAACAGAACCTGCTGTGAGGCAGTCAAGTCTCCCCATCCTGGATTCCCCTGGGTGTCTAGTTTTCAAAAATCTATAGGTTTGCTAGGTTTCCCTAGGTGCCGGCAGAGCTATGGTTAAAAAACTACAGCTAGGCACTTTGCCAAAAAAGGGTCATTTTTCACTGCAAAATTGAGGTGTGTCCACGTTGCGTTTTGCGCCGTTTCCTCTCCCGGGCACTAGGCCGACCGACACAAGTGAGGTACCATTTTTCTCGTAAGACTTTGGGGAACGCGGGGTGGGTGGACATTTGTGGATCCACGCAGATTCCAGTACTTTCCATCACAGAAATGTGGGGAAAATGTGTTTTTTTGGACAATTATTTAGGTTTACAAGGGATTCTGGGTAACAGAACCTGTTGTGAGGCAGTCAAGTCACCCCATCCTGGATTCCCCTGGGTGTCTAGTTTTCAAAAATCTATAGGTTTGCTAGGTTTCCCTAGGTGCCGGCAGAGCTATGGTTCAAAAACTACAGCTAGGCACTTTGCCAAAAAAGGGTCATTTTTCACTGCGAAATTGAGGTGTGTCCACATTGCGTTTTGTGCCGTTTCCTGTCACGGGCACTAGGCCGACCGATACAAGTGAGGTACCATTTTTCTCGGAAGACTTTGGGGAACGCGGGGTGGGTGGACATTTGTGGATCCACACAGATTCCAGTACTTTCCACCACAGAAATGTGGGGAAAATTTGTTTTTTTTGACAAGTTTTTAGGTTTGCAAGGGATTCTGGGTAACAGAACCTGGTGGGAGGCAGTCAAGTCACCCCATCCTGGATTCCCTGGGTGTCTAATTTTAAAAATGTATAGGTTTGCTATGTTTCCCTAGGTGCCGGCAGAGCTATGGTTCAAAAACTACAGCTAGGCACTTTGCCAAAAAAGTCATTTTTCACTGCGAAATTAAGGTGTGTCCACGTTGCGTTTTGCGCAGTTTCCTGTCGCGGGCACTAGGCCTACCCACACAAGTGAGGTACCATTTTTCTCGGAAGACTTTGGGGAATGCGGGGTGGGTTGAAATTTGTGGATCCACGCAGATTCAAGTACTTTCCACTACAGAAATGTGGGGAATATGTGTTTTTTTGGACAATTATTTAGGTTTGCAAGGGATTCTGGGTAACAGAACCTGGTGGGAGGCAGTCAAGTCACCCCATCCTTGATTCCTCTGGGTGTCTAGTTTTCAAAAATGTATAGGTTTGCTAGGTTTCCTTAGGTGCCGGCAGAGCTATGGTTCAAAAACTACAGCTAGGCACTTTGCCAAAAAAGGGTCATTTTTCACTACGAAATTGAGGTGTGTCCACGTTGCGTTTTGCGCCGTTTACTGTCGCGGGCACTAGGCCGACCCACACAAGTGAGGTACCATTTTTCTCGGAAGACTTTGGGGAACGCGGGGTGGGTGGAAGTTTGTGGATCCACGCAGATTCCAGAACTTTCCACCTTAGAAATGTGAGGAAAATTTGTTTTTTTAGACAATTTTTTAGGTTTGCAAGGGATTCTGGGTAACAGAACCTGGTGGGAGCCAGTGAAGCCACCCCATCCTGGTTTCCCCTGGGTTTCTAGTTTTTAAAAATGTATAGGTTTGCTTGGTTTCCCTAGGTGCCGGCAGAGCTAGGGTTAAAAAACTACAGCTAAGCACTTTGCCAAAAAAGGGTCATTTTTCACTGTGAAATTGGAGTGTGTCCACGTTGCGTTTTGCGCCGTTTCCTGTCGTGGGCACTAGGCCTACCCACGCATGTGAGGTACCATTTTTCTTGGAAGACTTTGGGGAACGCAAGGTGGGTGGAAATTTGTGGATCCACACAAATTCCAGCACTTTACACCACAGAAACATGAGGAAAATGTGTTTTTTTTGACAAAATTTTAGGTTTGCAAGGGATTCTGGGTAACAGAACCTGGTGAGAGGCAGTCAAGTCACCCCATCCTGGATTCCCCTAGGTGTCTAGTTTTGAAAAATTTAAAGGTTTGCTAGGTTTCCCTAGGTGCCGGCAGAGCTAGGGTTCAAAAACTACAGCTAGGCACCTTACAAAATAAGTGTAATTTTTCATTGTGAAAATGTGGTGTGTTCATGTTGGGTTTTGAGCCATTTCCTGTCATGGGCACTATGCCTACCCACACAAGTGAGGTACCATTTTTATCGGGAGACTTAGGGTAATTCAGATTTGCAACTGTTATTACCTATTGACTTTCGATGCATTTCTGCCTTCCAAATGAAAGACATTGTGTAAAAAGAAGTAATTTTAAAAATGACCCATAATTCTCATGCTAGTATGAGTATTCCCAATTTCGGAAATGTGCAAATATCTACTGTTTCTAAACTCTATATTTTGTTCCCATTTCAGAAATACATAGGTGTCTTTCATACCGATTTTTCCATGTACACATTTTTCCAGAACAATTGCTATATACCCGGTACATAATAAAAAACCATTGCAAGTTGCTGCTCAGTTTTTCATTCTGTATTCGTCGGGTTCTTGGTGAACCTACAAGTCCTATATATCCCCACAACCAGTAAGGTCCAGCGGATGTAACGGTATATTGCTTTCAAAGAGCTGTCATAATTAGAAGAAGTTACAGGTGAAAACGTTGACACA
Source organism: Calotriton arnoldi (assembly GCA_963921515.1). Taxonomy (NCBI): domain Eukaryota; kingdom Metazoa; phylum Chordata; class Amphibia; order Caudata; family Salamandridae; genus Calotriton; species Calotriton arnoldi. The sequence continues at coordinate 227,547 of CAWUFW010016971.1, read as the reverse complement.
ACAGGCTGTTTTTTTCAACTAAGTTTCAATGTTTCCTATATTTAACTGTTAGTTTATATAAAGAAACCTTGATGGATCTACACAAATGACCCCTTTCTGAATTCAGAATTTTGTCTACTTTTCTAAAATGTATAGCTTTCCAGGATCCATTATTGCTTTCATACCCATTTCTACCATTAACTAGAAGGAGGTTGAAAGCACAAAAATAGCAAAAATAGGCTATGTCCCAGAAAAATGCCAAAACTGTGTAAAAAATGTTGGTTTTCTGACAAAAGTCTGTCATTCCCTAAAATCTGGGAAAATGGTGATTTCAGCCCCACAAACCCTTTTTTATACCATTTGCAGGGAAAACCCAGACGCTTTCATTTGCAGCCCTTTTTTCCAATTTTTCCCAAAACCCAAAAGTTAGCTGTATTTTGGCTAATTTCTGGGACCCCTCCAGGGAATCCACAAACCCTGGGTACCTTTAGAATCCCCATGATGTTGGAAGAAAAGGACGCAAATTTGGCGTGGATACCTTATGTGGTCAAAAAGTTACAGGGGCCTAGCGCGCACTACCCCAAATAGCCAAAAAAGGCTTAGCACGGGGGAAAGGCCTAGCAGGAAAGGGGTTAATGAATATAAAAAATGTCAATAAATTACACACCAAATGTAAATACATCAAAACAACAGACATAAAATTATTCAAATATAGTACCATGTCTACTCACCATACATTTACTATTTAACACAGTAAAAAACAAGCATTATTACAAGAAAAAAACACACATAGCTAACCACAATAACATACTATCTGAATCTCCATGTTACCAAAGAAATTAACAAATGCAAAGTCCACTAATAGACTACTTCAAAGACACTAGGGTTTTCCAACTACAAAACTCTGGGCACAAACATAAACCCAAGTTCCATATATCATGGTGGAATGTCAATGACAGCATCATGGCTCAACACACTAGGAAGAACCCAAAGAACACTCGCAAATTCAAAGAAGCCTTCCAAAAAGAACCAGGCTACCAAACACGAATGATAGAACAGTTAGTAAACCAAAACTAATCAGACCTAAAATAGCTAAACAAATCAGGGAAATGAAGGAAATGATACAATTCAAAGTAAAAATCTTCATAAATAACAAACGAAAATGCTGCCTAGAAATGATAGCTAAATTACCATTACAAACCACCTACCTACCAATCTACTCACAACTAAAACAAAAACTAACATCACTATAACATAAGGAAAGTTAAAGACATTTTAGGATAATTATATTTGTAAGTCAGTCTAACACAAAAGTATATTAATAAAGTACAAAAGAAAACTGATAACTAGAAACATATTTTAATATTTGATTAAAAATATTCATAGGAAAACTACAAAAGTAAAAAACAAAAAATAAGCAAAACAGCTCACAAATATAGACACATACACACAAAATACAATATTTCCATTGAAGTAACAGCAAAATACAAATACATTGTAAAAATAAAATTTCTTACCAATACATAAATAAAAATATCTCTCAAAAATCCAACCCACAAAAAGTTAAAAATAAAAAGTAAAAAATCCAACAAAAAGTAAATGTCGAAATTAAATCCACAAAGTATTCCACAGTCATTGAAACTCTCAAATATCTGAAAATGTAAGTAAAATCTGCCGCAGGATATCCGAAAAATCAAAGGAAATTAAAATATAAAGCTGGTTTAAATTTAACCAAATTAATTTCCTTTAACAAAAAACATAAAAATATTGCCAACTTTGCATTCCAAATTTCTAACCTGTAAAAAAACAGAGCATACCCACCCTCACAATATACATCCCTAATACAATAGAAACATAACATTACAACTCTACAAACATAGTACAACACAGTTATAGTATTTCAAGTAACTATAACTTGTCAACTAATAATTACTCTAACATAATAATATTGCTCATGACATGTTCTATGGCATCACTGATTACATCACTGCAACATTTGAAACTATATCATTGCTTACAACACTCTGCATGGCAGGGGTGTGAGTTATAGTCACTTTATTGCACAAGTTATAGTTACTTGATATCGCTATAACTGCTGATTTTCAGTGGTTTTGTTAGCTTAAAACGTTATATTTTAACTGTCATTTCACCTAACTAAAATGTCCCTTTAACCTTTGTGCTTTTCAGTGATATATATGTATATCTATATATCTATTTACCTATATATCAATCCTCACACCTCATCCAATGTTGAGAAAAACACGCACTCAGGTGTGCTGTGTCAAGGTGTTTAATGCCCCAAACTCGCTGCATTTCGACCACTAAGGGTCTTGGTCAAAACACTTTACTTTACTGGGTAGTTGGTCCCAGTCCTCTGGAGATCTGGAAGTCCAACATTTTTTCAAGTCCCAACTTTTCTGAGATTGTTGAAGAAGTCCGGCTGGACTCAGCCAAGGGTCCACTGACCTCACTGACTGCAATTAGGGCTCAGACTGTAGCTCATCAGAGTCCACCAGAAGGTCCAGTCTAGGTCCAGTTGCAAATGAACAGGTGGGCTGTAGGGGGTTTAGTGTTGGGAGGTATAGAATAAAGCAGTAGTAGGAGGCGGTCTGTTTTCAGGGGTACTTTTTTTATATTATACAAGGGAACCAAAAGTAATCAAAAGACATCCAGTCTCAAGGGTTTCTTGACTGCACATGGGGCTCTTCCTCCTTATCTTCTTCAGAAAATGGCGCTCCTCCTTCGTGGTAACAAAAGAAAAGAAAAAAATCCCAAAAACAAATAATGAGTTATGGGTTTCCCATTAAAAGAAGGTTCACATGCTACCGTCACCAAATATGGTGGTTTGTGCACAGGTAGGGTTAAATAGGGAGAGTTGTGCAGAGTGACGTGATCCTTCTACACACCTCTCACGAGTCGTCTGCCACCAGAGTGCTCTCTATGTTGTGGTTCCCCACCAACCCCACCAAAGGCACAGTTTAGGTGATAGTACTTGCCTTGGACCACAACCCACCTCCTGGGTCATGGCGAGTGGGACTGTGGCAGTGTTCTCGCTCTTGGTTTCACCAGTACCCCAGGCGATGCTGTGGGTCAGCCCTCTCTTGGGATCCTCTGCTCTGGTCTTCCCTGCAAGCCAAGGCGTCCCTTCCTCCGACTATTCCACTCGTCCTGGAGGTCCTTGGTAGTCTGCTCTTCTCGTCTACTGGGTCGTGTCTTCGCTCCCGCTGTTCCGGCCCGGCGCTTCCTCTACGCTATTGCCCTCCTTCTCGCTGCTCCGTCCCGGCACTTCCTCCCTGAAAAAGGGGCGTGATCACTCACACGCTGGATTCTGTCGGAAAGCTAGAACGCTCTCCGCTCTCCCGATAGGGGTCGGGACGTCGGCCATGCTCGTGCCCTGTCCGTCCTCACATGGGCATTTCAGGAAAAAGGCCTCTTGTAACTTATTGTGTCCCTGTAGCCACACAGGAGTGAAGCCAACCAATCCTTGGAGTCTTCCTCTTTGTCCTGGGTACAAGTGGCTGCAGGTCTAACTCTTCAGGTCTCCTTACAGGTCTCAAACAGCAGGTTCATTTCTTCTACTGTTCTCTCTCAGGTCCAGAAAGTGTTCTGAGGAGCTGTGGGAGAGGTGCCAGATTTGTAGATTTCACTTGACAGTGGGCAGGAGTGACTCCTGGACACTCTCTAAAAAATCGGAAAAAGGTTCCTGAGGCAGCCCAATCCAATCTTACAGCACATCATGTTTGCCTTACTGTAAACTGCCCCAGAGTACACTAGTCCAAGGGAAATCCAATGGAATAGGCCTTCTGTCCTGAGAGGAAGCATGTGTGCCAGCCAGATGTGTGTTTAGGGAAATGAGCAGTCCTTTCCTCCTAAGTTACACCAAACTGGTTCTGGGACAAGCTCCCCGCTCACACAGGGCTGAAGAGTAATACAACTCTGCTTGAACAACCCTTTACTTGTATTCCAAGCTGTACAGATTCCAAGCTGTGTGGTGACGGAAACTAAGTGTCCGAAGTGACAATTGAGAAACTGAAGAGGAGCAGGAATTAAAGGAAGATGAAAAGAAGAAGAGGAGGAAACCAATGACGATGAAGCCAGAATTGTATGATTAGGATCAATATTGCTTCTACCTCCCAACTCTTCCTCCCCACTCTCGGGTGGAGGGGAAAAGAAGAAAAATGTTTAGAGCAGGCCGTTAGGCTAGCAGAGTAACAGAGTGTCAATTCTTAGGAATCCTGACAGTGCATCCCTGTGCAGAATTGAGGAAGGAGAGCAGACATTTAAATGCGAATAGGTCTACTCATAAATGCACCAACCAATGTACTATGAACTGAAAAGGACACATAGGAAGTAAAGATCCTGCTGAGTTGATCTCCCAATAGATTTGCTGCTCCTAGAAGATAAGAAACATGGAGAGAATGCAGGTGTAATTCTGCCTATGAACAGTTGTTTTGAGAAACACAAGCTAAAGTAGGACACCTTGTACAAACTATATATGCCTTTGCTACCTGATTGTATGTTCTTACTAAATGAGATTTGTTCTGAATCAGTGGAGCAAACATCAGAATTGCATGAAATATAGTTTATAGGTCTCTCGAAATTTGATGATTTGTCAGTTTTGAGCAGAGACCATTGACCTTGTCGCACTTCCCCTTGTAAAAACTCTGCTCATGTCCACCTCACTGGTATGTGTTGTCAGCAGAATTGCAGCTGTGGGTCGACATATACCCCTTTCTGAAGATTATCTATTTCTAGTCATCAGGAAAGGGCTAGTGGCACTTTTTGAGAGATTAGGATCGGGATCTTGTAGTTATGTAGTCTTGAGATAACTGGACCAGAAGTTCAGAAGAGGTAATAACAGTAGTTTTAGATGGATAATGGTACTATTGCAGTGGTGGGTGCCATGAAACCCTGAACTCGCTACCAATCTCTTGCTAAAGTAGCTGGGCGGTCTAGTAATTGTCTCAAATTGGGTTGTAGACATAAGAATCTGTTCTCTGGCAGTACTTGAAAACTGCCCAGAGTTCCTTGCTTTTTTCCCCATAATTTATGTCTCACTCTAAGTCTGAAAGGGTGTTGTTTTGATTTATACTGTGTGCTCCCTAGTGTCTGGACAAAACTATACCTCTCGGAAGAGCTCATAATGAGAGTGAAACACATCAGGGGTTGCTTTTATTCATTCCAGGTTGGCTTTGATTGTACTTTTCCAATACAAAGCTGTAATACCGTGCCTGAAGTGGTAAAATAATTTTGTCATATTTCAGCTCGCCGTGGATGGCACTAGGTAATCCTATGTTTAAAGGCTTTGCTATACAAGAGACTTTGTCACTTTCTAGGTCAGCGTGGATGGCACTGCACTAATCCTATGCATAAAAACGTTGCTAGAAAAAAAGACATTTGAGGTGAGCAGATTCAGAATTTGCTGGTGTTGTTGGGTGCTCTATCTTGGAGCTACTCTTCCCCTAAACTTTGGAACTAGCCCGAGTTCCGTGCTTCTAATTTTTCTTAATGTGTGCTTCACTCTAAGCCTGAAAGGGTATTCTATTGACTTATACTTGGTGCTCCCTTGTGCCTAGACAAAGCTATACCTATCTGAACAGCTCATAAGGAGAGCAAAACACATGTTAGGACTTGTTTTTATTCATTCCAGGTTGGCTTGAATGGTATTTTAACAATCCAAAGCTGTAATATTGTGACTAGAGTGATAAAAGGCTTTTGTCATTTTTCAGGTCGGTGTGGATGGCACTAGCTAATCCTATGATTAAAGACTTTGATGTCAAAATGACAAGAGATTTTGTCACTTTCTAGCTTGGCATGGGTAGCACTGTGCTAATCCTATGCTTAAAAACGTTTCTAGAAAAACAGACATTTGAGGTGAGCAGATTCAGAGTGTTGCTGGTATTGTAGGGTGCTCTATAGTGAAGCTCCTCTCCACCTAAACTTGGAAACTACCTTGAGTTCCTTGCATCTGTTTTTGCATAATTTATGTGTCACTCTAAGCCTGAAAGGGTATCTATCTATCTATCTATCTATCTATCTATCTATCTATCTATCTATCTATCTATCTATCTATCTATCTATCTATCTATCTATCTATCATAATTTAGGGGAATTACCTGCAAAGTAAGTGACTGACGATGAAAAGGTAGTAGGACTTCTTATCTGCAATAATGATTCATGTTATACACTTACCACAATGTAATGACTACCTGACTCAAGCTGCCGAAGTATTGGAGGCATACCTCTCATACATGAAAGGATTGGTATGAAAATGAGAGAGCAGGAAATTATGTCCTTATTACTTATTGGTAATCTTAATGACTCCTCATCGTACACATCCTCATCCGAGTCCTCTTCCTTCCCACTCACCCTTCCTCTTGTAGGGCATTCTGCATTCAGTATGCTATATTTTGAAGAGTGCGGTAAGTAAACAGGATGTTGTGCAGCACATCCTGTGGCATTTGTTTCTACCTATTTCACCATTTACCTTTTGTATCTTGATACAGGAGAAATCCCAATGCTATGGAAAATACAGAAAATTCATATTTAAGAAAACTGTAGTCATTCAGTTGATTCTTTTCAAAATAACATTGTCCTAGATTCATGAGTGAAGCACAGGAACATTTTTGAAAAACTGTTGTGTCGACCTGAGAAGAAAAATAAGCTGTGTGAAACCTTTACAATATTGCGCTAAACAGAAATTCTAGGTGTACACAATTTCTGTAATTAACGGCATTTTCAATTTGAAGTTTAATCTGGGCTCATAATCCTCGACTTCTGAAAGCACATCTGACCATTAGAGTGTTATCCTTCAAAACAGTGTTACATTGTATGTTTTTAAGGTGTTTTACTAAGAGGCACTTTAAGATTTAGGACATCAGACTTAAATGAGAAATGCACAATGTTTGAAATTCATTTAAACTCTGTCTCTTGAAACCCCTAATTCTTTGAGATCGTGTATATAATGTAATACATGTGAAGCCTTTTAGTAACTGTACACACATTCAAGCAATATTTCAATCAATCAGTACTTGTAGTGTGTGGCTTATCCGGGTGCTGGGTTACTGGGCCTCTTCAAAGAGCCATGTCTTGAGTTTTTTCCTGGAGTCCGTCAGCTAGGGTGATGTTTGGAAGTGGAGGGCATTCCAGGACTTGGCGGCAAGGTGGGAGAAGGAGCGTCCTCTACTGTGGCTACAGCGGATGCGTGGTGTTTGTGCCAGGGCAAGGGAGGCAGAGCGTAGCTTTCTGGATGATTGCTTGAAGTTCAGCCGGTTGTTCATGTATTCTGGTCCTTGGTCGTGGAGGGCTTTGTAGGCGTGTGTCAGTAATTTGAATTGCCATTTTTTTCTTAATGGGGAGCCAGTGGAGTTTCCTCTGGTGTTGGGAGATGTGGGTCCGTTTGGGCAGGCTAAGGATCAGTCTGGCTGCTGAGTTCTGTACCGTCTGGAGCCTTCTCATGGGTTCTATGGAGGTTCCTACATACAGTGCTTTGCCATAGCCCAGGCGGCTGGTGATAAGGGCTTGCATTTTTCTGGTGCTTGTGGGGAGCCATTTGAGGAGCTTGTGGAGAGTGTGTAATCAGGCCAAGGAGAGAGTGTTGATCTGCTGTTTCATAGTGCGTTTGCTGCCCACGATGATGCCAAGATTGCTGGTGTGGTCTTTTGGTGTGGAAGTGGGTCTGAGTTACACAGGCCATGAGGTGTCATTCCAGAAGGAGGCATGGTTGCCAAAGATCAGCACTTTGGTCTTGTCAATGTTGAGCTTCAGACAGTTGTCCTTCATCCAGGCTGTACCGTTCGTCATACAGTTGTGGAAGTTGGTCTTCGATGTAGTCGGGTTTTCTGAGAGCGAGAGGATGAGCTGGGTGTAGTCGGGGTAGGATATAATGTTGATGTCATGGGTTCTGATGATGTCGGCTAGCGGCATGATATAGATGTTGAAGAGGGTAGGGCTGAGGGATGAGGGAGGAACTTTGTGAGATGCCACAGATAGTGCTCTTGGGTTGAAAGGTGAAGGGGTAGGTGGATTCTCTGTGTGCATTCCACGAGGAATTATGCAATCCATGTGAGTGTGTCTCATTTGATACCAATCTGGTGCAGTCTCTTGATAAGTGTGTGGTGGGGAAAGGTGTTGAAGGCAGAGGAGAGGTAGAGAAGGATTAGGGTGGCCAATTCTCCCCTGTCGAGTAGGGTGCGGATGTCATCTGTGCCGGCGATCATGGCAGTCTTGGTGCTGTAGTTGGCATTGGAAACCTGATTGGAAGGCGTCTAGCAGGTTGTTTCTCTCCAGGTTTTCGGTGAGCTAACAGTTGATGGCTTTTTTCAGGACTTTGGCGGGAAACAGGAGCAGCAAAATATGGTGGTAGTTCTGGAGATCGCTGGGGTCTGCGGAGGGTATCTTGAGGAGAGGTCTGACCTCAATGTGTTTCCATGCATTAGGAAAGGTGGCTGTGGTGTGGGATGGGTTGAGGATGGTGGTGAGTTGGTGGCTGGATTCGTTGCTTCCTATGTTGAAGAGGCGGTGGGGGCATGGGTCATGGGAGCTTCTGAGTGGATGGAGTTCATTATGCCTGTGGTGTCTGGTGTGGTCAGCTTTTCCCATGTGGTGAGATGGTGGTCAGAGGGGGCTTCCATAGGAGTGGGGAGGCTGAGGAGGTCGGTGGGTTTGGGAGGTCAAAGTTCCTGTAGACGGTGGATATCTTGTTGTGGAAGTGATTTGCTGGACTGTCACAGAGCTCCTGTGAGGGAGAGATTGTGTTCTCTGTGGCTGCAGGGCAGGAGAACTCTCTGACGATGGTGAAGAGATCTTTGGTGTGGTTGGCGTTAGCCTTGATGCAGTCTGCAAGGGCATCCTTTTTCGTGTCTTTGAGTTGTTGGTGGAATTTTTTGAGGGCTGACTTGATGGTGGCTCAGTCTGTATCATTTCTGCTGGTGTGCCATCTTCTTTCTAGTTCTTTGCAGCTATGTTTCATTGTGCTGTGTATTGGAATGTACCAGCTGGCTTGTTGGGTTGATTTACAAGTTTTGGCTGGTCTGAAGGGGGTAACTCGGTCGGCGGCACTGGTGATCCAGGTAATCAAGTTCTCGACTGCCTGTTTCAGGTTGGTCATGGTGTTGTGCTGGTGGTGTTGAGAGTGTCCGTTCATTGGTTCTGAGTCACTTTGCTCCAGCTATAGAAGAAGGTGCTGGGAGGGTTGAGGGTGGTGTGAAGTGGTATTGCAATGGTAAAGTGGACGATGGAGTGGTCGGTCCAGGTGAGTTCCATGGTATGGCTGTATTTGACTCTGTTGCTGGATGTGAAGATAGGGTCTAGTGTGTGTCCTGCTTTGTTTGTGGAGTCTGTGGCCAGCAGGGTGAGGATGATGTTCTCCATTCATTCAAGGAGGCTGGCAGAGTTCATGTTTGTGGGGTCGTCCAGGTGGAATTTGAGGTCCCCGAGGAAGATGTAGTACTTGAGTTCGATGGAGAGTGGTGCGAGGAAGTCTGTGATGGTTTCGCAAAGGCCAGTTCATGGTCCTGGGTATCTGTATGAGAGGGTGTATTTGATGTTTTTTTTGTCGTCGGGTGGAGTTGGAAATGTAGGTATTACATTATCGGCTTTGGTGGTGGTGCAGCTGATTGATTCATTGTGGATGATGGTGATGCCACCTCTGTGTTTATTGGGGCAGTCCCAGTGTTTCATCTTGTAGCCGTTGGTGTCGCATGGTGAGGTCTGGGACTGAAGCGGGGTTGAACCATGTCTCTGTGATGAAGGTCACACCATGGGTGAGGGTAGAGATGGTGTCCCAGATTTCAGAGGGGGGTTTGCAGAGATATCTGGCATTGATCAGGAGGCATCAAAGTGGTTTCGGGATAGTGTCGGCCAGCACAGTGGAAGAGCCATGGGTTTCTGCGAGAGTGGGTAGTCCTTGGTTGCATGTGAACTGACATTGGTGACAAATGAATGGTCCTGCTGTGTAGCGAGGAGATGCGAGGCAGCAGTTGTTGCATTGCCCGTGGTCCAGGGCTTGAAGATGTGCGGAGGGGTAGCTGTGGGTAGCCAGAGGGCCAGGGTTACTGCCATTGGGTGCAATCAAGGTGCTGATGGGTGCAAACAGGATGGCCTTTGGCATGCCATAGGCATGCCCGCTGTGCAGCGGTGCTGCAGCCTCCATTGAGTAGGACCTGGGAGGGGTGCTGGGGAGGTGGTTGGCGGGAATAAAACGGCAAGTGAGCGGACCCAGGAGAGGTCACAAAAGGAATGGGCATAAGCAAGAAGTCTAAGGTCCAAGTGAAAGTTCCTCAAGCTGGGGCACATGAAGGAAGGCAGATGACAAGCAACAATGAATGAATAAAGGAATTTGATTTTATAATGCACTCACATACCCGAGGATGTCGTAGCACTAGAAAAAAAGAAGTAAAAAAATAGGGCCGGACAGAAAGCAAGTAAGTCAGAAGGACGCAACATGACTCTAGTAGCAGCTTATACTGCTACTTTGGTAAACAGCCATGTTTTCAGCTGCTTCGTAAATTGCATCAGGGAGAATTGACATCACAGCGTGAGAGGAAGTAAGTTCCACTATTTACCTGCACAGATGGAAAAAGCCCTACCCCCCCATCTTGCTTTGTTTGATCTAGGAATGATAACAAAGCGTTAGGAACTGGATCTAAGGCTCCTACTTGGATTATACCAGGAGAAACGATCTTGCAAATACTTTGGGCCAGTCCGATGAAGGGCCTTGTGAACCATGCACATGGCCTTAAAGATAATCCTTTTTCTTACTGGGAGCCAGTGAAGACTCTGCAATGATTCAGATATAGAACTAAATTTAGGGATTTTTAGCAGCAGTCTCGCTGCTGCATTTTTCAGAGCCTGCAGCTTCTTTATCACAGATTTCTGAGCACCCAAATACAGAGCATTACAGTAGTCCAGCTTAGAGAAAATAAGAGCTGATATAACTATCAAGGGGGGCTGGAAAGGACCTGCTCAATAGGTCCATGCTGCAGTGTCCATTAAGTAGGTCATGTGAGGCACTCTGGGGAGGCGGGTGATGGGAGGTGGAAAAAATGGTAGCGAGCAGGACCAGGAAAGACTGCAAAAGGAATGGGCGCTAAGCCAGAAGGCTAAGGCTCAAGTGAAAGTTCCTCAGGCTGGGGCAAATTGAGGAAGGCAGCTGATCATCAGCAAGGGAAGCTGGAGAGTACCATAAATCTCAGATTTAGCAGCACATCGTGAATTATATGGCACATTTGGCAAATCCATAACTATGTGGAAAATGCACAAGATATAGGTAGTATAACTGAAGCTCAGGGGCGGTTCCTTTATTGGGGCATTGGAGCACTGCCCACCTGCATGTTTAGCCTCCTCAGCACCAGGAATAAATTGTAGTGAGGTCCTCTTGAACCTGTTTTGGTTCTCCATTTTAGTTTTACATTTTACACGTTTTAGAAGACTTTGCTTTAGCTATATTATTTTTGTATGGTTTATTTCTGAGAAGACGCTGTACATGCTGTTTGTTTTTAAACATCCCGCTCAGAAACAGCTTCTAACATCTAGACACATCATTGCATTGGAGCTGTACCTCTAACACAGTTGTTTTTTTATATAAACAGTGCACTGTCCTTTTTTCGGGTTAGAGGGGCATTCCAACCACAACAGTCCTGGAACGATGGATGTGTTGGACATGCAGCTCTGATCTCAATTTTGGCACCACCAAATAGATGTGGCTTACCACCAAGAATGGATTAAAAATATGCACTAAGTGCAAAGCTTGCAAGAATGGAGAGAATTTGATCACACTGCATGCACCTTTTAAAAAGATCTTCAAGATCAAAGATAATCTTATCTGTAAATCAAGCTTTGTTGTATACATTCTCAAGTGCTCCCGTAGAAAACTATATGTGGGTAGTACCACCCTACCCATACATAAACGTGTTTTACAACACAAAAGGGCCATTGTGAATAATGACCTTAGCTATTCTGTGGCCCGGAATTTTGAAAGATGTCTTCAAAGTGATCCCATGGTTTTGAGATACAGCTGTTTAGCACAAGTCCCTAAAAACAAGCGAGGAGGAGATAGGGAGAATGAGCTGCGAAAATTGGAAACATTTTTCATTTTGCAATTGGATAGTAGAGAACCACATGGCTTTAACATGGATGAGAAATTGTACACCTGCCTCTACTAAAGTTTAGACTCATATAAAGTACTTCCTCTGGGTGTTTTGAACAGTTATTTTAATTTTACATATAAATACATATAAGTACACTACCCTTTTTTCTGGGGGATTGGTGTTGTTTTTTTTCACATAATTTCCACTGATAGTTACAAGGCCACTCGTTTTTTAACAACATTGTTGAGCATTTACATTTTATCATTGGACCCAATTGACCCTAGCACACATATACTGTACTGCATATCGTGCTGGTCGTATTTTTAATGCAATTGGCGTTCTACACGCACTATGCGTTGTGATTTGGATATTTATTATAGTTATCCCACCGTTACAACTTGGCTTTAGAACTATGTGCAAATTATAACATGTTCACGTTCTGTCACCACTCTAAGATGGCCGCCATTCTCAGCCTTTGATAGGAACTACACTTGTAGTCCTACCTTCATTCCTATGTAATGTTTAAATGACGAAATTTTTTACCTGCATGAATTGTTGTGATCAAGGCAGCTTGACTGCCGAAACGCATCACGTTAGATTTATGAATTAATAAATCTAAATTTTTGGTATCTTCTCGTCCTGGTGTTTCCTGAGTGCGCGCACATTGGCAAGTTTGTGGATTAGTTTGCCGGATACTCCGCCGGCTCCGCGCGCCACCTCCCATGAGTCCTGGCTACCCAGAAGGAGTGCTTCGTGTTCAATATATATATATATATATATATATATATATATATATATATATATATATATCAGTCAGTCATAATAGCTTTATTCGACAAATAGTCATAAAAGCTGAAATACAATACAAAATTTATGACCAAAATATTAAAAACTTTTTTTTTAAAAACTTCCCATGAAGATAGAAGTCCATAAAATATTATAAAAACAGCAATAAAAATGTTTTAAACTCCTCTCAGTGTTATATACATATATACAAAGGAGTCTTTTTACATTAAGACACAAAATTCCATAGACAACTCAACTCTTGCCTTACGCTTACTACCTTTAGTATTAAAATAAAAATAAAAGGAGAAACAAACCCCAATTTCATTTAAGCAACTAAAAGAAAAAAGTTAGGCATGTAGTACACATTCATTACAATACAGCAATCGCTTTTGATCTAATGACCCATGCCCAACCTAAAAATTTAGCTAAAGATATGGCAAGGGGTAGCCATGTTTCAGTGCGAATTAATCTAAGAGCTACCTCATGTTTTCGGGTACCCAGAGCTCTATAAATTGGTGCCAACCAAATACGCCGTGGAACTTTATAGGCGCGACACACAAATAACAAATGAGCCAAAGACTCCAAGTTTACATGACAAATAGGGCAGGAGGTGTCGTCCACTGTATCCCATCTCGCAGTAAATGACTTTATGGGTAATGTGCCCACTCTAAGTTGGAAATAGAGCTTTCTATCGTGAGGCTTCGTTATGGTGTCCCTGTATGGTTCCAGTTTTTGCACTGGTTTTACATCTAGGAATTGGCCCGTTAGTGTCGAAGGATCACTATTCCTAAAGATGTTAACAGACACCCATCCCCAATATCTTTCCTTCAGCTGTGCTTTAGAGGGAAACGGAGTGTTTTCAGGATTCTCCCATAAAGCGGCCATGCCTATACTTACTAAGATAGATCTAACTTCCTGTAGCCATTTGATTTTCTTATAGCAATCCACTCTTATTAAATCTTTTAGGCCCTCAACATAAGGTGTCAATTCAGGTGTTGACCAGATTCTCCGCTAATACAACAAAGGGCATAATCTGGCACTGTCAACCAAAGCCTTCCTGCCTAAATCATAGAGTAATGGCCGTACCGGTGTGCTTTGTGGAAGGTTGGTGATTTTACGTAGAAAACTATTTTCAGCTGTGGTTAGTTTTGAAAGATTTTTAAATCCCCAGAGCTCTGCCCCATATAATACTGCACTAACAACTTTCATATTATAAATGTTCAAAACTGGACTAACTGGTTTTGTAAACGATGCATTAAACTCAGCCAGTAAAGTTCCTGCCAACTGCCGATGTTTCAGTGTGGCCATATCCAGTTGCTTGCCCCACCTCATGTCACCCTGCATAATGACCCCAAGATATGTAAAATCTTTTACCTGCTCTAGGGGTCGCTTATTCATATATATATATATATATATATATATATATATATATATATATATATATATATATATATATATATATATATATATATATATATATATATATATATATATATATATATATATATATATATATATATATATATATAAAGACATGATCCCGATTCACCACATCAAACGACACGGAGACAGCAGGTACGGACCACCAAGTGTATTTTCAATGATGCAGTGCTTTATTTTCAGAAATCCATAAAACAGCAACCAGTCAGTTCATGGCTAGTGCCCAGCATGACGAGTTTCGACCATGTTTCCACAGTCTTGATCACATGACATGCTGGTAAAATCAAAGAGTTTAAGTAGTGACGTTTAACCTACCCTTGATTGGTTACACAACAACCACACCCCGGAGCAATAAACATGGGCAAAAGACTTAACATACTATAGAATCAGTACGAATGATACAATAAACACAGTGATTTAAGTATAACCCAACTCGAAAAAATGAGGTATTTAAAAATCTGAAACATACATAAAAGGATGCAGGACAATAATAAATACACTTTGTGTTAAAATCAAACCATAGTGGTAAGTTGAAATTGTCGAATCCTAAAAAAAGTGAACAGTTGATGAACAGAATTTATCCATAAAAACCTCGTACTAAATAGATGTAAAGTGCTCTTGCTCTAGTATTGCACGGTACCCAAAGTGCTATAATTAAAGTGCTAGTGCAAAAGATGCAAATAACAAGAATGTTAGTTCAAAGAACTTAAACTAAAATGACATAAAGACAACAAAGCCACAAATAAGCCATCTAGTTCAAAATGAAGTGCTAGTGCACTGCGAACACCTAGAGGTAATTTAAGGGGAACAAACAAAACAATAATACAGATTTGGACAACGACATGATTAGAGAGAAAAAAGGGATAAAAGAGATAAAATACGGAAACAATCACCTGAGGGAGTAACCCAAGAATCACAAACTGCCAACATAAGGGTGTAAACAGTCACTAGGATAAAATATGGACAGATTACAGAAAATTATGTAGATCTTCCCCCATGTTTAACCCATTGGGCATCCTGGTGTCTAACTGCAGGATGAAATAAGACTCAAGTTGACGGAGCTGTTTTTCCCTATTGCCCCCATGGATGGATTTGGCAACAGCCCCTATTACAAAATACTTGAGTTCATTAAGGTTGTTGTGATGAACAAGTTTCAAATGGCGAGCAACAGGATAATTTGGGTCTGAGTTGACCACTGCACGCAGATGTTGGAGTACTCTGTTAAACACTTGGAGCTTAGTGCTCCCTACATATTTGAGCTTACAAGTGCACTCCAAAACATAGACTGCGTAATCAGTGCGGCATGTATAGTGCCCCTGAATTTTAATCGGTTTGTTGTCAAAGGCAGTGGTATACTCTGTGGTATTAACACCAAATTTACATGCTCGACAGGAGCTACATTTAAAAAATCCAGTCTTGGTGGACAGCCAGGTGGTAGAAGGACTGATTTCAGGACTACTCTTGACTAGTGCATCCATCATAGAGGGAGCACGCCTGAAAGTCAGTGAGGGTAGTTCTGGTAATGTTTGAGACAGGGTCACGTCAGTTAGGTCTATTGGCCAATGGGTATACATGATCTTTCTAATCTGTTTTTCCTGTCGACTGAATGTGGTAATCATCCTAACTTCCTCAGGTGTGGTAGTGGCTTTAGTTAGGTCAATGGGAACTGGGGCACTTGCATTGGAGTAACCCTGAAGACAAACCTCTCTAGTGTGACTGTTAGCTCTGATGAGAGCTAATTTCAAGTCCTTACTCTTGCAACCCAGTGCTAACAAACACTGGAATGTTCATGTTGGCAAATCTCTAAGTCTCTTTCGGAGCTACAAATTCGGCGGATTCCCAGGAACTCCCCATATGGAATGCTCCGGATTAAATGGTTGGGGTGGGAACTCTTGGCATGGAGAATGGAATTCCCTGTCGTGCTCTTTCTGTGAAGTTTTGTCTGTACTATACCATCCTCTATATATACCTGCACATCCAAAAATTCTACACATGTATTGCTGATGTGTGCAGTGAAGTTCAAATTAAGTGTATTGGTGTTGATGGAACCAACAAACTTTTCAGCAGATTCCAAAGAACCCTTCCATACCACACACACATCGTCAATAAATCTCCACCAGTGTTGGACATGGGCATCATACATAGTCTTGTGTTGTATTTTGAGGACATGCTCCTCCCACCAGCCCACGTGTAAACAGGCGTAGCTGGGGGAGAAGCATGCCCCCATCACCACTCCTCTGAGTTGCTGATAAACCTCCTTGTTGAATAGGAAACAATTGGTTTTCAAACACATCTCAATCATATTCAAAATCATAAGATTGTGCTCATAGAGGTGAATGTTACGCTGACTCAAGAAGTGCCTGACTGCCTCAATGCCATCACTGTGGTGGATGCTGGTGTATAATGAGGTTATATCCATAACAATAAACAGACAGTAAATGTCCCACTCAATAGATTGAAGTTTCATGAGGAAATGCCCAGTGTCTTTGATAAACGATGGGAGGCCCAAAACGTGTTCCTGGAGGAAGAAATCAACATATTTAGACATTGGCTACAATAGACTCCTCTGAGCCGAAATAATGGGTCTCCCCAGAATAGGTGTAGTGTTTTTATGTACCTTAGGGATAAAGTACAATATCGGAGTTATAGGAAAATCATTCCTCAAAAAATTGAATTTATTCTTGCTCAAAAGCCCCATGTGTTTCCACTAGGCCAGATTTTTAAACGCCTTCTCTTTAGTGTGTCTTAAATCCTGAAACACTGCTTTTCTGTAGCAAGCTGTATCATTAAGATGATGCAGGGCTTCCTCCATGAATTGATCCCTGGGCCACAACACTATATTTCCGCCTTTATCAGCTTTATTGATGATTAGGTTGTTGTTCTCTCTCAACTTGCGCATCAGATTAGAATATTGCACATCGAAATATCTTCTGCGATGGTTGCTGCGGTTGACTGCTCTGTTGAATTTTTTTAATTCATCAATGACACAGTCACTAAAAACATCGGGGCATATTAGCAAGAACGGCGTTAAAATTATCGCCGCTTTAGCAGCAGGAAACTGCCGCTAAAGCGGCGATAATGGACTTGATAATATGCCGTTGAGAATACCAATAGAAGCCCATGTTCTGCTGTGATCCTGGGCTTCTATTGGAATTCTCAAGGGCATATTATCAAGCCCATTATCGCCGCTTTAGCGGCAGTTTCCTGCCGCTAAAGCGGTGATAATTTTAACGCCGTTCTTGCTAATATGCCCCATCAATCGCATCTTTCGGCATAACAGGTACAAAGGTTGAGGCAGGGCGGAAAGGACTACTGATAGGACTGATACAGTTGATACCGGTTTCCATTAAATCTTCCTGTGTGGAAGTAATGCTTTCGTCCTTATCAGTGGCCAGCGAGTGTAGGAGCCTCAGTGTGCTGATGTCAGTTACTTGTAACTTGGATGACACAATACTTGCTGCTGGTGAACTTTTGTTGATCTCAGCTGAGTTCTTGAGTTCATAAAATTTGAGGAGTTTCAATTTGCGTATGAATTTAAATACATCCACCCTAGGCTGGCAGTATTTAAAATTGCTTTCCGGGCAGTAAGTTAGACCGAGGGATAATAGTTGTACTTCAGCTGTGGTTAAGACAATATCAGATAGATTAATCACAGTGTTAACAGCGGTGGTTACTGGTGGAGCTATATCTTTGCCCATGTGCCTCTGCCCCTGTTGTTGCCTGTGTAGCCTCTGCCTTTCCCTCCTGCACTGATTTCTGCTTCGCCCTGTTTGGTTTGAGGGTTCTGAGGCCGCAGGGTTTGGCGCCGGTCCTGTCGCAAAAAATTCAGCTCTTCAGCTGGTGTGAAATTAGTGGCTGCAGTCATCAGTGCACTTGAAACAGGTTTTCTGTTGTCATCAGATTCACTGCTGCTCAGCGCTGAACTTGCGTCCGGCGGTCACCAGTAGGTAGTTGTAGTTAGGACCTAGTTGCCATAGGAAAAGCGTTTTTTGATTTGCAATATCTTTGGCGTCTTTTGACGAATATTCGTGAAATTTTCAAAACTAATGTGGCGGTCAGCTGCTGTGTTGAAAGTTTTGGGGTGATTTGTCAAGCGGGGAACGAGAAAAAGCTGGGGTTCCAAAACACATTTTCTCCATGTTAATTTCCATAGGAAACTTTAGACACGGCTACAGCCCGAACTGCTGAACGGAATTACACAAAATTTAGCAAAAAGGTAGTTCTTGGTCCAGTGTGCACTCTTTTGTTAAATGGTGTAAATCCGTCTCAGTAGTTGCAGAGAAATTTAAAAATAAGAGTCAGAAAATCAATTTCCCATAGGAAACTTTATGCAAGGCTACAGCCCGAACTGCTGAACGGAATTACACCAAATTTGGCAAAGAGGTAGTTCTTGGTTCAGAAAGAACCCTTTTGTTAAATGGTGTAAATCCGTTCAGTAGTTGCTGAGAAAATCAAAAGTAAAAACATATATATATCTGGGCGGAGCCTAACCACACATGTCATCGTGAGATCTGATTGGCTGTCAGCACTTCATCCTGGAATTGCTGGCAGCCATCTTGGGACCAATATAAATGATAGTACCCCATTGAAATGCATTGTAGTGAATCAAAGATTTTGAGGGTTACCAAAAGGAGAACTATAAAGGGTGATAACAGACTTTAGTTACATTAGAATTCATTTGTTGATGGTACCATACTAATTTCAGGAATTGTGGTGTGTTCTAAGGTGATTTTACCCTGTGAAAAACCTTCTGCTGGGATATCATGAATCATGTTTGAGAGAAAACTATTTTCACATGCTTGTCCCATACAGTTTTGGAAGGTGCTCCAGAAGCTAAAATGAGAGCATATTTTCTGTAAATTCACATTATCTTTCTCAGTCATGTGAGAATGAAGTCTGACATTCTCAGTAAAACATGTACATCCAACAAGGGCAGAGACTGTCAGTTGATTCCTTTGTGTTCTACTGCAGCTTCCCAGAGTGTTCTAAAGAACAACTAGAGTGCTAACAGCCTTACTTATGACAAAAGTATGGCACACCTGAAGCCATCTTGATTGGAATAAACTGGTAACACTTAAAACATTTAATTTAAAAAGGAACAAAACGATGGGGTTCATCTTGTCATAGAAATTATGGTTAGTGCTCTGGAAAGAAAAATTAGGACATGTTTCAAGTGTGATCTCAAATATCTTCCTGTTATATTTCAACAGGAGCAGCCTGTCAGTTGATGCCTTTGTGTTCTACTGCAGCTTCCCAGAGTGTTCTAAAGAACAACTAGAGTGCTAACAGCCTTACTTATGACAAAAGTATGGCACACCTGAAGCCATCTTGATTGGAATAAACTGGTAACACTTAAAATATTTAATTTAAAAAGGAACAAAATGATGGGGTTCATTTTGTCATAGAAATTATGGTTAGTGCTGTAGAAAGAAAAATTAGGACATGTTTTAAGTGAGATCTCAAATATCTTCCTGTTATATTTCAACAGGAGCAGCCTGTCAGTTGATGCCTTTGTGTTCTACTGCAGCTTCCCAGAGTGTTCTAAAGAACAACTAGAGTGCTAACAGCCTTACTTATGACAAAAGTATGGCACACCTGAAGCCATCTTGATTGGAATAAACTGGTAACACTTAAAACATTTAATTTAAAAAGGAACAAAATGAGGGGGTTCATTTTGCCATAGAAATTATGGTTAGTGCTGCAAAAAGAAAATTTAGTGCATGTTTTAAGTAAGATCTCAAATCCTCTTCTATTTCATTAGAAAATTCTGACATGCAGACTGAAACAATTACTTTCAATACCAGCAGTAGACTTCCAGTTAACTCCTTGGTGAGCAGTAGCTTTACTACAGTGATCTAATGAACAACTAGAGTGCTAACATTCTGAATTTATGGCAAATGTGTGACACATCTGAATGCCTTCTTGATGGAATCAAAGTAAAAAACTGAAAGCATTTCCTACTGAGGAGACTGCAGTAAATGAGTAAATTAGGAAACTTCATAACAAAGAAGTCTTCCAAGATGGCCACCAGTGAAAAAAGAGCCCAAATGTAGCACAAATATTACCCAGATGTAGCCCACATATAGCCCAATGACAAAAGTGTGAAAAACACTTTTTATTTTTAGTTTTTTGTAGTTTTATGTAGTGCAGACTGGTCAGGTATTGGAGCGTTGCATCTTAAAACATGACCCCCTACACTACAAAAACACCACTGCACTACCCTAAACCCTAAAACACTACCCCCAGCACGACCCCCTACAATACACAAGCACCACTGCACTATCCTAAACCATAAAACACTACCCCCAGCATGACCCCTACACTACACAAACACCACTGCACTACCCTAAACCCTAAAACACTACCCCAACACCACTGCACTACCCTAAACCCTAAAACACTACCCCCAGCACGACCCCCTACACTACACAAGCACCACTGCACTATCCTAAATCATAAAACACTACCCCCAGCATGACCCCCTACACTACCCAAACACCACTGCACTACCCTAAAACATGACCCCCTACACTACACAAACACCACTGCACTACCCTAAACCCTAAAACACTACCCCCAGCATGACCCCCTACACTACACAAGCACCACTGCACTACCCTAAACCCTAAAACAATACCCCCAGCATGACCCCTACACTACACAAACACCACTGCACTACCTTAAACCCTAAAACACTACCCCCAGCACGACCCCCTACACTACCCAAACACCACTGCACTAAGCTAAATCCTAAAACACTACCCACAGCATGACCCCCTACACTACCCAAACACCACTGCACTACCCTAAAACATGACCCCTACACTACACAAACACCACTGCACTACCCTAAACCCTAAAACACTACCCCCAGCACGACCCCCTACACTACACAAGCACCACTGCACTACCCTAAACCCTAAAACACTACCCCCATCACGACCCCCTACACTGCCCGAACACCACTGCACTACCCTAAACCCTGAAACACCAGCCCCTGCACGACCCCCTACACTGCCTGAACACCACTGCACTGCCCTAAACCCTGAAACACCAACCCTAGCATGACCCCCTACACTTCCGAAACACCACTGCACTCCCCTAAACCCTGAAACACCACCCCTTCACGACCCCCTACACTGCCCGAACACCACTGCACTGCCCTAAACCCTGAAACACCACCCCCAGCACGCCCCTACACTGCCCGAACACCACTGCACTGCCCTAAACCCTGCAACACTACCCCCAGCAAGACCTCCTACACTGCCCGAACACCACTGCACTGCCCTAAACCCTGAAACATCACCCCCAGCAAGACCCCCTACACTGCCCGAACACCACTGCCCTAAACCCTGAAACACCACCCCCAGCATGACCCCCTACACTGCCCGAACACCACTGCAATGCACTGCCCTGAACCCTGAAACACCACCCCAGCACGACCCCCTACACTGCCCAAACACCACTGCACTGCCCTAAACCCTGAAACACCACCCCCTGCACGACCCCCTACACTGCCCGAACACTACTGCACTGCCCTAAACCCTGAAACACCATCCCCAGCACGACCCCTACACTGCACGAACACCACTGCACTGCCCTAAACCCTGAAACACTACCCCCAGCAAGACCCCCTACACTGCCCGAACACCACTGCACTGCCCTAAACCCTGAAACATCACCCCCAGCAAGACCCCTACACTGCCCGAACACCACTGCCCTAAACCCTGAAACACCACCTCCAGCAAGACCCCTACACTGCCCGAACACCACTGCACTGCCCTAAACCCTGAAACACCAGCCCCAGCACGACCCCTACACTGCCCGAACACCACTGCACTGCCCTAAACCCTGAAACACCACCCCCTGCACGACCCCCTACACTGCCCGAACACCACTGCACTGCCCTAAACCCTGAAACACCACCCCCAGCACGACCCCCTACACTGCCCGAACACCACTGCACTGCCCTAAACCCTGAAACACCACCCCCTGCACGATCCCCTACACTGCCCGAACACTACTGCACTGCCCTAAACCCTGAAACACCACCCCCAGCACGACCCCCCACACTGCACGAACACCACTGCACTGCCCTAAACCCCTAAACACTACCCCCAGCAAGACCCCCTACACTGCCCGAACACCACTGCACTGCCCTAAACCCTGAAACATCACCCCCAGCAAGACCCCCTACACTGCCCGAACACCACTGCCCTAAACCCTGAAACACCACCCCCAGCAAGACCCCCTACACTGCCCGAACACCACTGCACTGCCCTAAACCCTGAAACACCACCCCCAGCATGACCCCTACACTCCCCGAACACCACTGCACTGCCCTAAACCCTGAAACACCACCCTCAGCACGACCCCCTACACTGCCCGAACACCACTGCACTGCCCTAAACCCTGAAACACCAGCCCCAGCACGACCCCCTACACTGCCCGAACACCACTGCACTGCCCTAAACCCTGAAACACCACCCCCAGCACGACCCCCTACACTGCCCGAACACCACTGCACTGCCCTAAACCCTGAAACACCACCCCCAGCATGACCCCTACACTGCCCGAACACCACTGCACTGCCCTAAACCCTGAAACACTACCCCCAGCAAGACCTCCTACACTGCCCGAACACCACTGCACTGCCCTAAACCCTGAAACATCACCCCAGCAAGACCCCCTACACTGCCCGAACACCACTGCGCCCTAAACCCTGAAACACCACCCCCAGCATGACCCCTACACTGCCCGAACACCACTGCAATGCACTGCCCTAAACCCTGAAACACCACCCCCAGCACGACCCCCTACACTGCCCGAACACCACTGCACTGCCCTAAACCCTGAAACACTACCCCTGCATGACCCCCTACACTGCCCGAACACTACTGCACTGCCCTAAACCCTGAAACACCATCCCCAGCACGACCCCCTACACTGCACGAACACCACTGCACTGCCCTAAACCCTGAAACACTACCCCCAGCAAGACCCCCTACACTGCCCGAACACCACTGCACTGCCCTAAACCCTGAAACATCACCCCCAGCAAGACCCCCTACACTGCCTGAACACCACTGCCCTAAACCCTGAAACACCACCTCCAGCAAGACCCCTACACTGCCCGAACACCACTGCACTGCCCTAAACCCTGAAACACCAGCCCCAGCACGACCCCTACACTGAACGAACACCACTGCACTGCCCTAAACCCTGAAACACCACCCCCTGCACGACCCCCTACACTGCCCGAACACCACTGCACTGCCCGAAACCCTGAAACACCACCCCCAGCACGACCCCCTACACTGCCCGAACACCACTGCACTGCCCTAAACCCTGAAACACCACCCCCTGCACGATCCCCTACACTGCCCGAACACTACTGCACTGCCCTAAACCCTGAAACACTACCCCCAGCAAGACCCCTACACTGCCCGAACACCACTGCACTGCCCTAAACCCTGAAACATCACCCCCAGCAAGACCCCCTACACTGCCCGAACACCACTGCCCTAAACCCTGAAACACCACCTCCAGCAAGACCCCCTACACTGCCCGAACACCACTGCACTGCCCTAAACCCTGAAACACCAGCCCCAGCACGACCCCTACACTGAACGAACACCACTGCACTGCCCTAAACCCTGAAACACCACCCCCTGCACGACCCCTACACTGCCCGAACACCACTGCACTGCCCGAAACCCTGAAACACCACCCCCAGCACGACCCCCTACACTGCCCGAACACCACTGCACTGCCCTAAACCCTGAAACACCACCCCCAGCAAGACCCCCTACACTGCCCGAACACCGCTGCACTGCCCTAAACCCTGAAACACCACCCCCAGCATGACCCCTACACTGCCCGAACACCACTGCACTGCCCTAAACCCTGAAACACCACCCCCAGCACGACCCCCTACACTGCCCGAACACCACTGCACTGCCCTAAACCATGAAACACCAGCCCCAGCACGACCCCCTACACTGCCCGAACACCACTGCACTGCCCTAAACCCTGAAACACCACCCCCAGCATGACCCCCTACACTGCCCGAACACCACTGCACTGCCCTAAACCCTGAAACACCAGCCCCAGCACAACCTCGTACACTGCCCGAACACCACTGCACTGCCCTAAACCCTGAAACAGCAGCCCCAGCACGACCCCTACACTGCCCGAACACCAATGCACTGCCCTAAACCCTCAAACACCAGCCCCAGCACGACCCCCTACACTGCCAGAACACCACTGCACTGCCCTAAACCCTGAAACGCCAGCCCCAGCAAGACCCCCTACACTGCCCGAACACCACTGCACTGCCCTAAACCCTGAAACACCACCCCCAGCAAGACCCCCGACACTGCCCGAACACCACTGCATTGCCCTAAAGCCTGAAACACCACCCCCAGCAAGACCACCTACACTGGCCGAACACCACTGCACTGCCCTAAACCCTGAAACACCACCCCTGCACGACCCCCTACACTGCCCGAACACCACTGCACTGCCCTAAACCCTGAAACACCACCCCTAGCACAACCCCTACACTGCCCGAACACCACTGCACTGCCCTAAACCCTGAAACACCACCCTCAGCACGACACCCTACACTGCCCTGAACACCACTGCACTGCCCTAAACCCTAAAACACCACCCCCAGCACGACCCCCTACACTACCCGAACACCACTGCACTGCCCTAAACCCTGAAACACCACCCCCTGCACGACCTCCTACACTGCCGGAACACCACTGCACTGCCCTAAACCCTGAAACACCACGCCCAGCACAACCCCCTACACTGCCCGAACACCACTGCACTGCCCTAAACCATGAAACATCAACCCCAGCAAGACCCCCTACACTGCCTGAACACCACTGCCCTAAACCCTGAAACACCACCCCCTACACTGCACGAACACCACTGCACTGCCCTAAACCCTGAAACACCACCTCCAACAAAACCCCCTACACTGCCTGAACACCATTGCTCTGCCCTAAATCCTGAAACACTAGCCCCAGCACGACCACCTACACTGCCCGAACACCACTGCACTGCCCTAAACCCTGAAACACCACCCCCAGCATGACCCCCTACACTGCCCGAACACCACTGCACTGCCCTAAACCCTGAAACACCAGCCCCAGCAAGACCCCCTACACTGCCCGAACACCACTGCCCTAAACCCTGAAACACCACCCCCAGCATGACCCCCTACACTGCCCGAACACCACTGCAATGCACTGCCCTAAACCCTGAAACACCACCCCCAGCACGACCCCAACACTGCCCGAACACCACTGCACTGCCCTAAACCCTGAAACAATACCCCCAGCAAGACCACCTACACTGGCCGAACACCACTGCACTGCCCTAAACCCTGAAAACACCACCCCCTGCACGACCCCCTACACTGCCCGAACACCACTGCACTGCCCTAAACCCTGAAACACCACCCCTCAGCACGACACCCTACACTGCCCGAACACCACTGCACTGCCCTAAACCCTGAAACACCACCCCCAGCACGACCCCCTACACTACCCGAACACCACTGCACTGCCCTAAACCCTGAAACACCACCCCCTGCACGACCTCCTACACTGCCGGAACACCACTGCACTGCCCTAAACCCTGAAACACCACGCCCAGCACGACCCCCTACACTGCCCGAACACCACTGCACTGCCCTAAACCATGAAACATCAACCCCAGCAAGACCCTCTACACTGCCTGAACACCACTGCCCTAAACCCTGAAACACCACCCCCTACACTGCACGAACACCACTGCACTGCCCTAAACCCTGAAACACCACCTCCAACAAAACCCCCTACACTGCCTGAACACCATTGCTCTGCCCTAAATCCTGAAACACTAGCCCCAGCACGACCCCCTACACTGCCCGAACACCACTGCACTGCCCTAAACCCTGAAACACCACCCCCAGCATGACCCCCTACACTGCCCGAACACCACTGCACTGCCCTAAACCCTGAAACACCAGCCCCAGCAAGACCCCCTACACTGCCCGAACACCACTGCACTGCCCTAGACTCTGGAACACCAGCCCCAGCAAGACCCCCTACACTGCCCAAACACCACTGCACTGCCCTAAACCCTGAAACACCAGCCCCAGCAAGACCCCCTACACTGCCCGGACACCACTGCACTGCCCTAAACCCTGAAACACCAACCCCTGCACTGCCCTAAACCCTGAAACACCACCCCCTGCACCACCCCCTACACTGCCCGAACACCACTGCACTGCCCTAAACCCTGAAACACCACCCCCTGCACCACCCCCTACACTGCCCGAACACCACTGCACTGCCCTAAACCCTGAAACACCACCCCCAGCACGACCCCCTTTACTGCTCGAACTCCACTGCACTGCCCCAAACCCTGAAACACCACCCCCAGCACAACCCCCTACACTGCCCAAACACCACTTCCCTAAACCCTGAAACACCACCCCTGCACGACCCCCTACACTGCCCGAACACCACTGCACTGCCCTAAACCCTGAAACACCACCCCCTACACTGCCCGAACACCACTGCACTGCCCTAGACCCTGAAACACCACCCCCAGCACGACCCCCTACACTGCCCGAACACCACTGCACTGCCCTAAACCCTAAAACACCACCCCCAGCATTACCCCCTATACTGCCCAAACACCACTGCACTGCCCTAAACCCTAGAACACTACCCCCAGCATGACCCCCTACACTACCCGAACACCACTGCACTACCCTAAACCCTAAAATACTACCCCCAGCACGACCCCCTACACTGCCCGAACACCACTGCACTGCCCTAAACCCTGAAACACCAGCCCCAGCAAGACCCCCTACACTGCCCGAACACCACTGCACTGCCCTAGACTCTGGAACACCAGCCCCAGCAAGACCCCCTACACTGCCCGAACACCACTGCACTGCCCTAAACCCTGAAACACCAGCCCCAGCATGACCCCTACACTGCCCGGACACCACTGCACTGCCCTAAACCCTGAAACACCAGCCCCAGCACGACCACCTACACTGCCCGAACACCACTGCACTGCCCTAAACCCTGAAACACCAGCCCCAGCACAATCCCCTACACTGCCCGAACACCACTGCACTGCCCTAAACCCTGAAACACCAACCCCAGCACGACCCCCTACACTGCCTGAACACCACTGTACTGCCCTAAACCCTGAAACACCAGCCCCAGCACGACCCCCTACACTGCCCGAACACCACTGCACTGCCCTAAACCCTGAAACACCAACCCCTGCATGACCCCCTACACTGCCCGAACACCACTGCACTGCCCTAAACCCTGAAACACCACCCCCTGCACCACCCCCTACACTGCCCGAACACCACTGCACTGCCCTAAACCCTGAAACACCACCCCTGCACCACCCCCTACACTGCCCCAACACCACTGCACTGCCCTAAACCCTGTAACACCACCCCCAGCACGACCCCCTTTACTGCTCGAACTCCACTGCACTGCCCCAAACCCTGAAACACCACCCCCAGCACAACCCCCTACACTGCCCAAACACCACTGCCCTAAACCCTGAAACACCACCCCCTGCACGACCCCCTACACTGCCCGAACACCACTGCACTGCCCTAAACCCTGAAACACCACCCCCTACACTGCCCGAACACCACTGCACTGCCCTAGACCCTGAAACACCACCCTCAGCATGACCCCCTACACTGCCCGAACACCACTGCACTGCCCTAAACCCTAAAACACCACCCCCAGCATTACCCCCTATACTGCCCAAACACCACTGCACTGCCCTAAACCCTAGAACACTACCCCCAGCATGACCCCCTACACTACCCGAACACCACTGCACTACCCTAAACCCTAAAATACTCGAAATGTCCAGAGGACCCCATCTCCCGGGGCCAGCTCTATTAGGGAGCCCAACCTGGGGCACTTTTCCCCACCCACAAGCACAACGTGGGCAGAGAATAAAATGTGTGTTCCTACCAGGTGGGCCATGGGAGCCCTGGAGCTTCCTTTGCAGCTCCGAACATTATGTGTTTGGTTCCCCAAGTGGGCACCCACCTTAGGCCACAGATGGGGTCCCCTTCCATTTAAATAGACTTGGGCCCTGGGGGATAGGTTCCCTGGGGCCAGTATTGGCTCTTGGAGGGGAGCTAAATACCTCC
Source organism: Calotriton arnoldi (assembly GCA_963921515.1). Classification (NCBI taxonomy): domain Eukaryota; kingdom Metazoa; phylum Chordata; class Amphibia; order Caudata; family Salamandridae; genus Calotriton; species Calotriton arnoldi. Next base: position 199,047 of record CAWUFW010016971.1, on the reverse strand, counting down.
TCCACTTTAAATAAAGTTCAGCCCTGGTGGAATGGGGTCACAAGGCCAGTTTTGGCTCGTGGAGGGGGGACTGCACCCCCCCCCCTTTAAATGCTATTTGGCCTGGCGGATGGATTTCCAGGGCCAGTATTAGCTTGGGGAGGGGGCCACATGCTATTGTCCCCAAAATTAGGAAAAAAAAGAAAATCATTTCTGTCTTCTGCCAGCACCCAGGATGGATGCTGGGGGGAAGCTGGCATGGCTGCAAGGGCTCTGAGGCTTCCCCTGCAGTGGCTAACATTGTGTGGTGTGGTTCCCCATGGGGACACCTACCTTAGGCCACATGGATGGGTTCCCCGGAAACAGTATTTGCACGAAGAGGGGGTGCCCTCCACCTCCCTTTAAAATGGAGTTCGGCCCTCAGGATGGGGTCCCCGGGGCACATTTTGGCATGGGAAGGGGGGCGAACGAACACTTCCCCCCTTTAATTAATTTTGGCTCCTGGCGATGGGGTCAACAGGACCAGAGTGTTGGCTCAGGAAGGGGGGATGCACACCCCACTCCTCTTTTAATAAAATGTGGCCCTGAGAGATGGGGTCCCTGGGGCCAGTATTGGTTTGGGGAGGGGAGCTGCACATCCCTCTCCCCTTTAAATAAAGTTTGGCCCCTAAGGATGGAGTTCACAGGGCCAGTGGTTGCTTGTGGAGGGGGGCCGCACAGCCCCCACCTATTTAAATGACATTTGGTCCCAATGGTTAGGTCCCGGGGCAAGTATTGGCTTGGGGTTGGTAGCCACATGCCCTCATCTCCAATATTTAAAAAGAAGTAAAAGAATTGCCACCTTCCGCTGGCACCCAGGATGGATGCTGGAACGGGAGCCAGCGGAGCTGCGAGGGTTATGGGGCTTACCCTGCAGCCCCCAACAAAAAAACATATATGGGTGTCCAGGGCGGGTGCCAGGACCCCCAAAATATAACATTTAAAAAAACAAGTATAATAAATGAGCAGCAGAATAGTAAACATATATATATATATATACTTACACCTCAAGTGCAGACTTCTTCATGAGTTTTGGAGGAATTTTATGGATGTTAAGACGCCAGCAGTGACATCACTATCTGCACCCCCACTATCTGCACCCCCAGTTGCCGAGTGGTGAGGTGTATGCAAATGACATAATGACACTGGTCGGTGATTTGTTTGAAGACAATGGTCAATGATTCCGTAAATTTAAAATGGTGCTGAGCATGGAAGTATTTTTGCTATTATTTTAGTTTGATTTTGACCCACGTGCAAGTATTTAAATAATGTCAAGATAGCATAGTTCGTACCAGCTGATAAAGGCTGCAAGGAAAGCCGAAACGCGCCCTGAATCCAAGCTGCTGCATTTAAACATTATCCATTCCATTAATACTTTATTTCGGCCACTCGCCATCAAAGTGCATCAATAAAACAAACAGTATATACATCTGTATTAAAAAACAATAAATACTCACAAAGGATTACATATACAATAATCAACCCACAGAGGAGAGTAGAGACAAAAACACATAGCACAGGCTTCATAGGTACGGCAGGGATGAAAGTTGTGTAAATTAAAACATAAACAGTTAAAATACAACCAGCCAGATAAAAAAGCATTAAAAAGAATCACATCGAGTGCATAAAAATATCCAAACAATAAAATCTTGTGCTAAAATCGTATGATAAAATAGAACTGTGGGAAATCAGTGCAGGGCCAAAGACCCAAACAAAGACCTACTCACCCAGTCAATTCCCCATAACCCCCAACAATCACATTATGTAAGCCCGACGGATGTGCCACATACAATTTAAAAAACTCGATACAGCAAAGACAATACCATTAAACATTATCGAATATTGTCTGCCAAATCAAAGAGAATACTTACACCTCGAGTGCAGACATTTTCATGAGTTTAGGAGGAATTTTGTGGCTATATATATATATATATATATATATATATATATATATATATAAACAAGCTGTAGACTCCTTCCTGCTTACGTCGGAGGAAAACAGAGTCACGGACCCAGATTGCGTGGCAATAAAAGTTCTTTATTTAGCGAGTAGCCGTATGACGCGTTTCGGGCAATAGAATGCCCTTGATCACATGCGGAAACGCAGTCCGCCTGCCATTTTTATTAAGCTTAGTAAAATACACCCATGTCACGTGATAAACTCTAAGAGTAGACATAAACAAAATACTGTGCTTAACCATGTTATGTGCATTAACTGGTCTGCTAATTTCTCTGTGTCTATACCTTGTGCACACAGTAAATGGTGACTTGTTATTTATGCGTCTACAACACTACAATGTGTCACATGTTATATATTTATACTGTTTTAAATCATAATTGAAATATACTATCAGTTTCATATGATAAATACTTGTTCTAAAAAGTACAGTTATATTCTTACATAAAACACACGATTAAAAGTGATCTATTTGTAAAAGAGAAAAGGAACATACTTTTCTACCATACAAACAATCCCTTCACGCATAGAATGCAAAAACATAAAAACAGTCTTCATTATATGTAAAATAAATAATGAAAAAACAGCCTTAAAAATTACTGCATCAATGCATTGTAAAAACAAGTAGACATCGAAATTTGTGCAAAATGCGCCACAAGATAATTTATCACCATAATATTGTGCCAGTTGTTGCTTTCATAGGAATTAACCAGACTAAAAACTCAGACCAGAATATCTTCTAGCACAACATGATACTTAAGTGCTAATTGACAGGACTAAAAGCCCTATCATTAAAAGTGCCAGTGCTAAAAATAGTATTAGTTAAAGAGTTAAAACGAATAAAGTGCAAATGTGTAAAAACTGTGGAAGGGATAGATGGCAGCAGAATAGGGATATTTCAACCTATATTATTGTGTTTCAATACATTAAGTGGTATAGTCAGCTAGCAGCAATATTCATTTTAAAAATATAGGGTATTTTTCTTATCTCATATATTGAATTGATTATTAGAACAAGATATAAATAGATAAAAAATATGCTAATGACAACACTAGAGGTATGTGTGTGTTAGCATTGGGGTAGAGGAATCAGGTTACTTTGGACATAAGGTTCGACCTGCGGCTCACACAGGCTATGGGTGTACTATGCAATAGACTCCAAATAATCTTGTCAGCATACACTTACAGAAACTATAAAAAGGTATGTAGATCTTCCGTGTTGTTCAAACCTTTAGGTGATTTACTGTCTAGTTCTAAAATGGTCCGAGATTCCAATTGACGAAGGATGCGTTCTCTATTGCCTCCTCTGCATGGTTTGGGAACTGCAGCTATTACATAGTAACTGAGGCAACCCAAGTCATTGTTGTGGATCAGCATATATATATATACATTCCACAGACGGAATCTGACCACAGGTGAATGAAGATCCATGAGCCACACTTGTCTGCAGTATTCAAGGTATTTATTCAGGCAGCAAAATTACGCGTTTCGAACACAGCAGTGGTCTTGATCACATGATCATGAAGTTTATGAAGGCAAAAAAACAGCGTCACACACAACGCAACTTTTAGTAAACATAAAGAAAACGTTAGGAAGAAAGTTCTACAAATTTATGGGACAAACAAATCAATACATTGTAGGTTTAAAAACCTCACAATATTCTATTCATAATATGTGGATTTGTGTTATGCAAGCCAGTATTGATAAAGTTTAAAGTACTGAACAACATGATGTTGATACAAACTGGTATTGATAAAGTTTTATGGTATTTTGGCAAAAATTATACATTTCTAAGTTTAGTGAAACAGTGAAACAGTCAGATGGTGTAGTTCAGATTGGATCCATATTTACATAATTTTGCTCTGTTTATCAAAACATATATTCCATTCAGAACAATAATCTTATTTAGATTGCAACATGCAAATAGAGGATTAATTAGACTGCAACATGCATATAGAGGACTTAATAATACTGGCATAGTACCATACCAATTGTGTCCTATATAGAACGGTATAATTGCCGGGTATTATTGCAAGCATTCAATATATAATGCGTCTGGAACTATTTGCTCTAGTTGCCCTTTTTGTACTCTCAAGTGCGATGATGTATTGACATACACCTTGCAGACTATAGTGGGTAAGGAGCGGTGGCTGTTGCCTGGAACATCTCTCCACTCCAGTGCAAACAACGTTATATTGGTGAGTGTGATTCATTCAAATAATACGTGTTACACAGTCCCTGTGACAGAGTGATAAAGAGAGAACATTAATGTATTTATCAAGAATTGCTATAAACAGACAGTTTACACAATATTTTCGATGTAGCTGTGAATCACCAGGATTGGTGCCATAAAACTTGACATTCATCCAAGGTTTGTGTATAGATATAGTTGACTGACCCATATTTTACTGATTTAGGGAAAAAAAGAAAGGGTGGTGGGGGGTGGTTTATAAAATTGTACAAGAGAGACCTCGTAATGACTCATAAATGTGAATATAATTCCTCATCGTTGTTTAAGCCATCAGAGAACATGGTACCTGCTTGCAGAATAAGACGTGATTCTAACCTGCTTAAAGAAGATGGGTGATTGCCACCTCTTTGATGTTTGGGGACCATATCCAAACCATAAATCTTGACTTGGGTCCAGTCCCCCGCATATTTGCCATGAAAATGTTTGACTGTACTGTAACGGAAGTCCCTATTAGTAATGGCTCTTCAATGTTCTAGTATGAGTTTCTTGATAGGAAAGGCTGTGGAGCCTATGTACAACATATCACATGAACAGGTGATAGCATGGACTACAAAGTAAGTACCACAGGTGATAAATTTGGGAATTTTCCATCTAGTCAGAATTCTTTTAAGGGTGACCTCAGTAATGTTATCACTGTGCCTGCAAGCTTTGTAGTTACCACATTTACGGAATCCTTAGGCTTGTCTCAACCAATTAGTTTTCTTAGGGAGAGATGGCTTTGTACAAGCACATCCCTGAGTGAGAGGTTCCTTTGATATGTTATAGAGGGAGTCAGTCCTATCTTATTCCTCAGGATGGGATCTTGTCTCAGTATGCCCCACCTCGATTTTAATATTTTTCTCAGCTGTCCTGCCTGACTCCTAAATTTGGTAATGAACCTTATGGGCTCATCTAGTCCATCCTTCTGGGTGTTCGTGGGGTAATTGGAATAAGACTTCTCTCTCTGCTCAAAGTTTCAACTCTTGCATCAGCTTGTTTTAAGGCTTTGTAGGGATAACTCCTAGCATGAAACCTCTGTGTCATCTCCTGTTTTGCACGCTGGTAACATTCTACAGAGCTACAGTTACGTTTAGCCCTAAGAAACTCACTATATGGAATACCCCACCTAAAGCTAGGTGGATGGCAACTTGAAGCATGGAATAAAGAGTTACTGGCTGTTTCCTTCCTCTAACGTTCAGTGTTAATGGTGCCATTTTTAACCCCCAGGGACCCTCAAGATTCAAGGGGACTTAATCCCCCAAGGTACAATGCGCCAGGGGGCACGTTTGCACAGTGGTGCAGGGAGGGGGCGGGGCCTGATATAACAAGTGTGCAAACTGTCCCCTGGCGCGTTGAATATTGGGGGATTAAGTCCCCTTCAATCCTGAGGGTCCCTGGGGGCCAACTAGCCCACCAGGTACCTCCAGTAAGCGCCACAGAGCTGCGTTGCAGAGAGGTGGTCTGAGGCCACGCCCCTTTTTACACCACTCTGCAAACGCGGCTTCTGGTGCACTGCTGGTGGGGCAATGAGGTCCTCTTGTGTCCTGAGGATTCAAGGGGACTTAATAGGGACGTTATAGTTGATGTCATTTGAGATGTCATGAGTGATGTCATCAGTGATGTCACTGACCATGTCATGAGTGATGTAATATGTGACGTCATCAGCAGTGCATTGCGGGGGCGCAAGTTATAGTTATGTCTACTAACTATAATGGTCGAATTTCTCTGGTTTTGTACGAGTGAAATGTTCAACTAACTATAACGTCCCTGAAACCTGTGGTTTTTTCAGTGAATATATATATATATATATATATATATATATATATATATATATATATATATATATAAAATTCACTGAAAAAACGTTGGTTTCAGGGATGTTATAGTTAGAAATTAGCATTTAAAAACCCTAGAAATTCACTGAAAAACCACAGGTTTCAGGGACGTTATAGTTAGTTGGACATTTCACTCGTACAAAACCAGAGAAATTCGGCCGTTATAGTTAGTTCAGCTAACTATAATTCGCGCCCGCAATGCACTGCTGATGACGTCACATATTACATCATTCATGACATGGTCAGTGACATCACTGATGACATCACTGATGACATCTCAAATGACATCACTGATGACATCATCCAGTGACTGTGTGTTTCTGTAAAGTTTAAATAGGTTTTATATTTATATAGGCCAAGGTGTATTGAAGAATGAGTGGGTGTATAAGTGTCTGAATGGATGATTTAGTAGGTGCGTGACTGACTGTATAAGTGAGTGATTAAATGTGTCTTACTGAATGCATGGGTTAGTGACTGATACAGACATTCACACAGTTTAGTTTGTCAGTTGGTGTATAAGCGGTTGCATGGGTTGGTGAGTAGCTAAATGAGGGTCTATATGGGTTATTGATTGGTTGTCTGAGTATCTGTATGGGTACCTGAGTGTCTGTGTGGGTGGGTGGGGGTGTGACTGTATGCATAGAAGTGTGAGTGGGTGATTCACTGGGTGTATTGGTTTAAGGGTGTATGGGTTTAAGAGTGCATCTGTGAAGGGCTGTATGGGTGGATGAGTGTGTGTATGGGTGTGTCGGTGAGTGAATGGATGCCTCAGTGGTACATGTGTGAGTAACTGCATATGTGAAAAGCAGTATATGTGAGTGTTGGAGTATATAAATGACTATATGTGAGAGTGAGTGATTGTGAGAGTGGCTGTATGGTTGCGTGTGTGCTTGTATTAGTTATTGTATAAGAGTGTAAGTATGTGTTAGTATATGTTTGAATAAGTGAGGTGGAGTGTGTATAACTGTATAGGTGAGTAAATGGGAGTGTGAGTGATTCTTTGCATGACTGACTAGGTGTGTGAGTAACTCTATGGATGAGTGGCGGTGTGTGAGTTTATAGATATGTGAGTGCATACGATAGTGCCGTATTGATGGTTGACTGCATGTATGAGTGACTGTATGGGTGAATGAGTGGATGTGTGTGTAGACCTAGGAATTAGTGAGTGGGTATGTACTAACTGGTATTGGTGTGTTCTATGGTTCCGAAAATGATAGTCTGTATTTTAGAGTGGGTGTATCAAAGGTTATATTAGGGTGTGAGGAGGTGCATCAGATTATCACGTGGATGATGTCATCAATGATGACATCAGTGATGTCATTTGAGATGTCATCAGTGATGTCATCAGTGATGTCACTGACCATGTCATGAATGATGTAATATGTGACGTCATCAGCAGTGCATTGCGGGGGCGCGAGTTATAGTTAGCTGAACTAATTATAACAGCCAAATTTCTCTGGTTTTGTACGAGTGAAGTGTCCAACTAACTATAACGTCCCTGAAACCTGTGTTTTTTTCAGTGAATTTCTAAGGTTTTTTAAATGCTAATTTCTAACTATAACGTCCCTGAAACCTGCGGTTTTTTCAGTGAATTTCATAGGTTTTTTAAATGCTAATTTCTAAGTATGCCTACAAAGGTAGGACATGTGAAGAAAGAGGAAGAAAAGCACAGAAAGAAGCAAGACAAATACAGAAAGAGGCAACAGAAGTCCAGAAAGACGAAGAGAAGTGCAGGAAGAAGCAAGAGATGTGCAGAAAAAACCAACAGAGGAGCAGAAAGTCCTCCTGTGCCCCCAACTTTTTTCTGACGGGTACTGGTGGTAACTGACTCTGACTAACCAGGGCTAGAGCCAGTGCTATGCTAAAAGACTCTTAGAATACAGTGAAAACACCTACATACACTAGGGAACACTAAGCTGTTGGGTACCCTGTGATTAGCATGACCTCCTCTGTATTTGCCATGAGTTAGTGCCTGGGTCATTGCATGAGTACATGGGTACTGACTGGATGATTAGAGTACTGCAAGGAGAGTGCATGGTGAATTTATAAGTGCTTGTGTTTTGGCGCAGTGATTAGATAAGGACATGGAACTGGCTGGGTGATTGGAGGAGTGCATGGGTAGTGACAAGGAGATGGCTGGACTGCATCAGTAGTGCTCAGGGGATTGCAGCAGTGCATGTGTTAGTGCCTGGGTCATTGCATGAGTACATGGGTAGTGACTTGATGATTACAGTACTGCAAGGAGAGTGCATGGTGAATTTATAAGTGCTTGTGTTTTGGCGCAGTGATTAGATAAGGACATGGAACTGGCTGGGTGATTGGAGGAGTGCATGGGTAGTCACAAGGAGATGGCTGGACTGCATCAGTAGTGCTCAGGGGATTGTAGCAGTGCATGTGTTAGTGCCTGTGTCATTGCATGAGTACATGGGTACTGACTGGATGATTAGAGTACTGCAAGGAGAGTGCATGGTGAATTTATAAGTGCTTGTGTTTTGGCGCAGAGATTAGATAAGGACATGGAACTGGCTGGGTGATTGGAGGAGTGCATGGGTAGTGACAAGGAGATGGCTGGACTGCATCAGTAGTGCTCAGGGGATTGTAGCAGTGCATGTGTTAGTGCCTGGGTCATTGCATGAGTACATGGGTAGTGACTGGATGATGAGAGTCCTGCAAGGAGAGTGCATGGTGAATTTATAAGTGCTTGTGTTTTGGCGCAGTGATTAGATAAGGACATGGAACTGGCTGGGTGATTGGAGGAGTGCATGGGTAGTGACAAGGAGATGGCTGGACTACATCAGTAGTGCTCAGGGGATTTTAGCAGTGCATTCCTTTGTGAAGCTGTCACAGCTTATTGAACTAGTGAACATGTCATGTACATTAACGTAACCTAGAAGTTACTACAATACCTTTATAGCTGCTATTCATTGATTATTACAATCTGTTTTTCTGAGTCCCTACCAGCCTCTAAGCGCAAGTCTTGATTGTTCAACCTCCAACACCCCGGAAGTGAAAGCCTCAGAAGGTATTGGGCAGTTCAGATCAGGCGGAAGATCGTTCTCTCACATCGCAGCCAAGACCTGGAACGAGCTACCGGCAGACATCAGACACGCCCCCTCCCTGAACACCTTCAGGAAGACCCTCAAGACCTGGCTCTTCGGCTGAATGGAGCGGCCTACCTCCCCCCCCAGTGCCTTGAGACCCTTACGGGTGAGTAGCGCGCTTACAATTCCCTGATTGATTGATTGATTCAGAGAGCTCGCAGCAGCACCGGAAGTTCAAGAAGCAGAGGCAAGGACTTACTACAATGATTGGTTAATTGGGTCCTCTGGGACCTGGAGAACTGGCCTGTCCCATTAAAGGTATGTTTACATCAGCTCCTTTCCTAACATCCTCTCTTATCTGCCTAATGTGCCGCTTTTCCTCTCTTACCTTTGTGTCCTCACTCTTGCTTGTCTTCCTGTTTCTGGACCTTTCTCCTACTTTTGTTTTGCATCTCTCCTGCCCCACCTTCTGCATTCCTGCCCCTCTCTCCTTCAGGCCCCATGTCTCCTTCACCTCTCTCGTCTACTTCAGTCTCCCTTCTCCATCCAATTCTAATATCGCCACCTTTTGTCTCCCTCTTCCTCACCTTACATTTATTCCCACTCCTCTCAATCCCTCCCTCGCATTCTCTCCATCTCTTTCCGCGTCCATCTTCCTCCTTGCCTCCTCTCATCTTTCCTTTACTGCTTACAACGTTTTGGTTCTTTTTTCCCAGCCTTCTTTCTTGTTCTCTTTTCTCTCGTCTCTCCTCTGTTGTCTGTCTCATCAGTCGCAACCTTTTCCCTAGCCTCTCGCTTTTTCTCTTTCTCTTTCTCTTTCTCTCTCTCTCTCTCTCCTTTTCTGTTCTTTCTCGCCTCACATGCTACAGACCTCACGTTGTCTCTTTTGCTGTCTCCTTTAATTGTAGTTTCTAAAATGTGAGATGAGGGTGCAGCGGGCCAGCATGGTTAACTTCCCCCTTCAATGCGGGTTGCCTGGAAACCGCTTCTCTCAGTTTGAAAAAAGTTTTATGGAAGCAAAGAAAGGCGGAATATTGAAGTCAAACGGTGCCTTTATCCCTTCATCCCTGCCTTCATCAGTGCGATCTAGAGAACCACCCAGGGGGCAGAGGGCGATTCGAGGGCACAGAGAGATTCAAGGAACAAACTCTCTTGATGTGGTGCAGAAGAGAGTGCTTAGAGGCAGGAAAACTTGTTGTTGGCACTATACAAGACTACAACTGCAGACAAAGGTACCGAGTGAGTTTCACACTGAGTGGCATCGGGCCAGGAACCACAAACACAATGAATTTTGCATCAGACAATAAAAGAAACTATGGAAGAAAGGGACACATGGTCCTACTGCAGGGCTGAAAGACCCCAGAAGAGCATGTTTGAGTTACATCTTACCTCAGAAACAATACATCCCAGATGAGAAACAGAAGACCCACAGATACTGCACTAGAAAAAAATGCACATTAAGAAAACTGTCGAGGTGATATGAAATGGCACAAGATCACAGGCCCCAGCAGGGCAATGCTGCCAAGGGTGATGTGAATGAAGAGGAGGGCCCCATTACCCCCTCCCCCACCTCACCCCACAGAGATCCTACCTGAGATAGGCTGATATTTTTTTTAACCCACACTGCTCGGTGTGCCCGGGCTGCGTTACGGCCGGGCCGCCGTCCTCAGACTTAGCAAGCTAAGCTTGCGGTGATCAGGCCTCTTCAACAGCATGCCATGGTTTTTTTGCCAGCATGCCCAAGTGAAGGCTAGTTGCACCCTGGGGGCTCACCTGTTACTTTTCACGATACCAGCTGCAGTCCGCCGCGATGACTCACTCCCCCTGCACGGCCCAGGCTGCTGGGCAGCGGATGAGGTCCAGGACATGACAAGGACGATGCCTCAGCCTCTCATGAATCTGCGCGCCGCCGGCCATGCTGAGGAGTCACTGGTCGATGTTTCAGCTGGCCTCCCGCCGGGAAATGGGAGACCTGCCAGCGGGATCCCCGCGAGGGATTCAGTCAAGCCTTACTGCTCCTCACCGCCAATCTGCGGGGGGAGTGCACTTGCCTATCTCCCTCTAGCCCACAACCTCAGCCCTCCTCTCCTCTTGCTCCCGGGCGCCGCCGAGCCCTCTCGGCCGCCTCAGGCCGCTGACCCTCGGGAGACTCCGACCGGCACCATTTTGCACTGCAGCCGCCTAATGGTGTCCAAGATTCCTCCGTGCCTCCGCTCGCAGCTAGGAAACTCGACCGCCGGGTGCTCTGGCAGCAGCCCAACGCACCGGAGGTTCTTTGTTAATGTTAGGTGACCCAAGGGCAGCACCTTGCTGTGCTAAATCGGTGGCGGGCAGCGGGGCTCACGGGTCGCTACCGCTCTGCCTCCATGCCAGATGACAATATCCCGTGAAAGAGAAACAGCACAGCCCCGACTGTCCTCTCCACAAGCGGGCCGCTATAGGGGCGCGAATCCCGCCAAACATGGCAAAATGTACACAGTGCGACCGAAGACCATAATCCCCTCGCCCCTACTTCGTGGCAATGCTGGCCCCATCCCCGTGCCCTCGCGGCAAAACAGGTTCTAATTTAATGGTCACCACATCGATCAAAGACCCCTGCCAGGCCGCTGGAAACATCTGACATAAAGATTCAAAGTGGTGAACGGACCCTGGGTAAAACACCCAGAAGAAAAGAAACGATCCGGGTATTGTTTTTCTAAAAGGCGGTGCATTTTCATCCTGTTGATCAGCTATTCTCCCGGACCCAAGTCTCCACACCAAGTCGGCAAAAACGGCAGCAGAGCCCCGCAATGAAAGTCTGCGCTTTACATTTATAAGCACATTGATTTTTACCTTAGCGCCACACCAAGTCTGCAAAAACGGCAGAGCGCCACAATGAAAGTCCTTGCCAGGCTACCTCTACCTTCACAAACCAGCACATTGATTTTTACTTGATGCGAGGCACAAGATGGCTGCCAACACTTCCTGGTTTGAAGTGTTGGCAGCCAATTAGAGCCAAGCTTGTGCTTGGAGGGTTAGGCTCCGCCCAGATATCGAAACTTTTTATTTTTTTAATATCTCAGGAACTACTGAACGGATTTACACCATTTAACAAAAAGGTCTCTTTCTGAACCAAGGGCTACCTTTTTGCCACATTTGGTGTAATTCCGTTCAGCAGTTCGGGCTGTAGCCATGTCTAAAGTTTCCTATGGAAATTAACATGGAGAAAACATGTTTTGGGACCCCCCTTTTTTCTCGGCCCCCGCTTGGCAAATCACCCCAAAACTTTCAGGATAGGAGCTGACCGGAGCGGGCCATAAGTTTTGAAAATTTCTCGAAGATTCGTCATCCAGCAGCCAAAGTTATTGGGAAAAGAAAAACGCTTTTCCTATGGAAACTAGGTCCTAACTATAACTATCTACTGGCGACCGCCAGTAGATAATATATATATATATATATATATATATATATATATATATATATATATATATATATATATATATAACAAAGATCAGACTGCCATGGCTGGACTATTTATTTTTCGTAATGCTGGTTACTTTGCTTTGTTTTATTTTCCTAATAATCACAGTTCATTCTCTTTAGGCAAGATTACGATTGTTTCAATAAATGTATTGAAAATGCTCTTCATATCTTTCTTATGTTTACCAAGGCCATGCATGAGTAGACAACGAAAGGGGTAAGATCTGTTTCCACAATTCCCTTGGGGATCAGAGTGTCATGTTCAAGGTTACCAAAATCACCTGCTACCTTGTAAAGGTAAGGTGTTTAGGTGAGGCACTATGAGCTACCTAGGAATTTGGCCAAAAGTCTCTGATGATGTAGCTGGACTCAGTCCCTGCATTTTGAGGTCCTGAGGTCCTAATATGCAGTCCTACCTTTTCTAGTGGGAACCCTATAATCAAATAAATGTCAAACTATTATTTCTTTTGGCAGCCGCTGTGGGGCTAAATCGAATCACAGCAGCCAGGCTAAGTCTTTGAAGTTCACATCTAAGGCTGAACAGGTGCCATCCTATGGCGAGACTAACAGGCTCACTGAGGCGTTTCTTAACTGTGCAATGTTAATGAGCTGTGGGGTGATCAGCCACAGACCTCTGCTTGTTCCATGCAGTACCGGGTTTCTCAATAAAGAGACAAGAGAGTGCCAGTTCTTATTTGCCAATATTTGCTAATAACTCTCCTTAAGCAGATGCAATCTCTCTGCCACATCATAATTCAATATTTGCCAATAACTCTCCTTAAGCAGATGTAATCTCTCTGCCACGTCATAATTCAAGCACTGGGCAGCACTTGGCGAGTTACCGACAATCTCCCAACCTCCCATGGCCAGGCTTGGCTTGTGCGATAACTTATGTAACCCCTTTTTGAGCCCATTACCTGGCCAACCCAAATATTGTATTCACTTTCTGCACCAAAAATTTGTCAGAGCCAGTGCCTATTTTAAAATAACCATGGGCTTCTTTGTGCACTGAAACTTTATCCCACCGCAGAGTTCAGTTGTAACCCTGGTTCTCTTTGCTCCAGAATTACTATTACTTACCAATACTGAGGCTGACGGATGGTGAAAGCAAGCTTTGACAGGCCTCTGCTCCGTTATGCTCCCTATAAGGCCACGCACGTGTTCTGGTGCTCCCACTGATGCGGATGGAGGGAGCAGGCAAACACTAACTTCTGCAACTTCTCACATGTGCAATGCCAGTACTGGCGCTGTGCATGAAGAGAAGAGATCAAGGAACAAAAAGGGGCCAATCACTGCATGGCTTCAAAATAAAGCTATGGCTATGTTCTGTGAACCCATCTTCCTCCCTGCACTGCCTCATGTGATTCGGATTAGAGGCCAGTCTACCTGCATCTCTTGTCCTGAGGCAATCTAGACTCTGCTCCATTAATGTTTCTATTTGCAAACTTCTTGACAGCAGTTCCAGGATTGGCTGGGCAGGCAAACTCAGCACTCCTTAGGCGACTGGAGGATGCAGCTGTTAACTTTGATGCATTTTCTTTTCCCCTTCCCACGCACACTGTATAGACTGTCCTAGAAAACAGCACATCAAGGCCTAAGACAGACACATCATGACGATCTCTTACTTCGGCATACATATTAATATATATATATATGTATGTATTTAGCTCGATGAGCAGACTCTTGCAGCATGTACTCACGGTTACAAGCACAAGCACGCAGATGCATGTGGGCATTCACAGATAATTCACATAGGTAAATTGTATGCAGGAGTTAAACACATGCATGTAACATGGACACATTCCCTAGCCGCACTGTATACAATGAACCATCCCACCAAGCACAGTGTACTTTGCCATCAATTGCCTGATGTTGTAGCATTGGCGGGGTGGGGGTGGGGGGGAGACCAGGGTACTATCCCTTTTGTGGATTATTTCTGTGTGGTTGAGCACGGTTGTGATGTTCATGCAGCAGTGTGTACTTTTTTTATATACTGTTATATACTGTGAACTCAACCGGAAGGTTTTGGGGTGTTTTACATGAGCACCAGTTACATTACAGAAGGTCACATTCATTTTGTAGGCACAGTGAGAATAAATGATTTGCCCAGAACCACAGGACGGTCAGCCGGCACTGAAACTCAATCCCGGTTTCCAAATTTCAAAGTCGGCAGCTCTGTCCTTAATGCCACAGACATCAGAAAGAGTTTGTTTCTGTGGCACTAGATGGAACTCTGCACTAGACAGACAACTAAAAACTTCATGCGCGTAGCTGAGACCCTATGTGAGGGGTGGGTGGTGCACGTTTCAGAAGGTGGCTATCTCCTTGAAGGCAGCTTCTCTTGTAACCAGCTGCCCAAGTGGAATGTATGACGGAATTCCGCATGTGTTTTTCATGCATGCCTTAGGCAGTAGCGGTCCATGGTAGGAGTGCCGGCCGGGCGGTGACGTGGGGTGGGGGAGGGGCAGGGTGGGGGGTAGTAAACCACGGATTACGGCCGAATACAGGTAAGTAAACATTTAAATAAATAAAACGAATTTCGTTGCGCGCACTGCATCGCATTTGGCGCAGCTGGCCTTAGGAACTCCGTCATTTGAACGAATGCGTCTTTAGCACACATTTGTTCTGCACTTAAGTCATTTTAACAACTTGCCTTAGGGGGGCCCTAGATATTGGAATAGTGTAATTTATTATTCCAACTCCAGTCTGCGCAACAGTAGGGAAGGTGTTGGACTTTAGTTCCAACACCACTCCACCATTGCGCCCTCCTAAAGTAAGTCATTGTAATGACTTGCGTGCAAAACAATTGCGTGCTAAAGACGCATTCATTCTGTTGCCGGTGCTGTGAAGGCACAGCGTGAATACGTCTTCGTCCTAAAGGACGTTTCCCGCACAAGTGATTTGGGGGGGGGGGTGTTCTCCCAGCTACCTCCCTTACTCCCTTATGGAAGAGGGGCAGACAAGCTGCATGATTCAGTGCACTAGCATACAAGGAAATACAGCAACCACTGGGGCACAACCAACTCTCCTCTTCTCTCTGGTCTGAAGCAGGAATGGACAGTGGGAACCCTACGGTAGCTTGAGGAGTCTTGAAAAGTGATAAGATTTAATTTCTATAAATGTTTGGGAGGTTGCCTGGCATTTGCATTTGTCCAAAACCCTTTGTTGTCCCAACTGAAAGCCCTGTAAATTGCTGGTTTTATTGTTGGGAATGTTTTCTCCCTGGTGACTGCTGCGTGCTGGAGTGTGTAGAGTGAAAATAAACTTAAATAATGCCACACAGTTTTGAAGAGGGGAAAGCTGGTCAGAATTTTAGACGGTGACATGCACATTTGAAGCCATTGAATTTGCCTTCTGTGTTTTTTTATTTGTTAATTGACAATTAGTTGTGGCAAGCGTTGATGGTGGCATTCACATTTGAAGCAATTGAATTCGCCTTCTGTGTTTTTTTATTTGTTAATTGACAATTAGTTGTGGCAAGCGTTGATGGTGGCATTCACATTTGAAGCAATAGAATTTGACTTCTGTGAGTTTTCAGACTGCTTATGTGCGACATTTTCATAGTTTCAGTGTACTTATGTCACACTGTACAATCCGCACACTACAGTAACTGTTGAACAGGATTTAGATCAGCACGATATGAAGCAGTGTTTAATGCGTTCAAATATAAACATTACAAGACTACACGTACATAATTGCTTTATAAATCTCCTTCCTTCCTTAAATTTGTTTTAAAATGCACGATTTGCCACTGTTTTCATCAAAGTTTTCTCTGGGGGAGAACCTTCAAACAGTCCTTCTGAGGGTCGGGCTTGCTTGCTTCACACGGGCTTGCGACTAACATTAATACCCACATTTTACGCCCCATCCCTTTTATATGTCAACAGCGCTGTGAAGCTTATTCACCATATAAAGATATCCACCGTGACATCATATATATTCTACGAACAATGTAACATTGCATTTCCTTTCATCGCATATATGTTAAATACAGGCAGTGGTACTCAAAAATAAAACAGCGAACTATTATATTCATTTGAGATAAATATAGGTTAATCGAAAAGCTGGTGGAAAGCGGAGCTGGCAGCACCGAATACAGAAATTCAGTGTGTGTTAACGGCGTGCATACAGATGTCTCACCCTTCTATCCACACTAGGAAGGCATTAGTTCCACAGTGGAAGCAGTGAGATTGCCAGTCATTGCATTTTTACCTTATCTCTGTGGAAAGACATATTGTTCGCTCATCCGCAAGTCAATTTTACAGCTGCAGCAGATATAACTCACTACATTACATGATCTTACACATAATCCCTTTTACAGAGTGGCAATGTTACAAGAGCGCTATCACAGTGTTCCCTGTATAGTTCCAGTCCAAAAAGGCTTTGGACGGTGAGAGTTAGAATACAAATGGTGTAACTTATCCAATACATGTATATCTGTCTAGTTTTCAGAAATGTTTCCAAGCAGGAAGCTAATCAGTTTAAATATGCAAGCACTTTGGAGGACCACAATGAATACATTATGACGTGTAGTCATCAATTCACATTTCTAGTTGTTATGGAATATATGTCTCTTACATCCAGGGCTTTAAGTGGGGGGTGGGTCTGTGGGGGTCTGAGCACCCCCAGTTTTTTTTTGGGGGCCTCGAAAGGGGTCTCTATGGGGCTCTATTTTCGGGCCTCAAAGGTCAAAGGTAGATTTGGGGGTAATGTGTGATGCACTTCAAGAGCTCAAAGACTTATCACTCTCCGTACAGAGGAGGGACATTACAATTGTTAATGCCCACAGACTTTTGGTTAGTCAAGTACGTATATTTAGAGCAATGAAGGACTCACCAGGGAGTTTGCTTTCTGCGGCTCAGAGAGCAGTTGACGAGGGCAAATTCAAGAATGTTCCTCTTTTCCATGGTAGAAGTAACTCTGTTGCCCTTAATCAAAATCAGTTTTACCAAAGTCTGTCTGTAAATATCAATAAACGATGTGCCCCGGATTCTGAGAAAGAACTTATATCCAGCTTCAGTGTGCTAGATGCAGGCAACTTGCCTTCTGGTGATGAATGCATTCTTTATGGTGAAACAGATATCCAGAAACTGTGTTCAGAGTTTCAGCTGCCAGCAAGAGATACTATCCAAGCTTTTAGACTTTTCAAAGATTTTGGTGGAAAGAAAACCCCTGAAGCATTAAAAAAGTTAGTAGTTTGCATGGAAACCCTGCCAGCAAGTAATTCGGATTGCGAGAGAGGTTTCAGCGCAATGAACTTAATTGCTTGTCCAACAAGGGCCCTCTTCTTGTAGAGACCATTTCTTCATGCTTATGGGTAAAACTCAATGGTCCTCCATTTGAAACATTTGTGTAAAGCTGTATGTAAAGAGTTGGCTGGCAAAAGGTTGAAGGTCTGCTGAAGAAAATTGTTGTAGTAACCCCAGCAAAATAGACACAGTGAATATCTTCAAGGGTTTTGGGAAATCCTGCAATAGATTTCTAAGTAATGTAAATAATTTTTACATGTTTTTAAAGTGTTTGGTATTTTATGGCTTATACTTAATAAATATACCCTTTTGCCTATTTTATTATCCTTTGCTGGATGCGACTTCATGATTTTCTTAAGCACACAATACTAGTTATCTTGATTTAGACCACGCCCCTACTCGGATAGGCCACACCCCTTTACGAAATTTGTCACGCCCCTTTTAGAGCACCCCCAGTTTTTTTTTCCCACTTAAAGCCCTGCTTACATCCCTTGTTTAGCCTGGATTTCTTTCCTGGCTGGGATAATACAGCCTTCTAGGCAAACGAGCAGACAAAAGTCCTGACACTTCGACAGCAGTGAGTAAGCGTCTGAAGCAGCTAAATGAGTGTGCTCATGACTGTGCTTCGTGCACTCACACCGCTGCCTGCTGCCATCACTGCCACTGTTACCTCTTGCTCCAGCCACCAAGCCCTGTGCTGCTGTGAGTTCCATTGCTGTCACCACTGGTGACTCTTCCGATCCTCGCCATCAATTCAACAGCCTCTAAACTCTCCCAGGGAGCAAGAGATTAAGGAATCTGGGTATGGTGAAGTGAGGAGATTGAGCCTGGACCTTCGGGGTCCTCTTCAGGTACAAGTGATTGGAAAATACTATTCTCAATTTGTGACTAGTGTTTTTACAACCAGTGTGGTAATTTCCAAACCAGCCTATGCACCACTAGCTCAGATTGCAGATCACCGATTCGTAGTAGGTTGCAGTTTGACTTACTTCTTGAATATTAATAAGGTTAGTCCATCACTTTTAAATAAAGGAACTTTTTTCTTTAAATGCAACCAATTTTCCTTCAACGAAAACAGGATGTGTTCAAACAAGAAAAATTAACTTACTTCACAATCGAAAGAGAGTTATTCTCCTAAAGTATCAAATGACCCCATCTTGCCTGACCCAAAACTGGGAGAAATAACAGTCAAATTAAATGCCATTACTGTATCCAACATAATTTCTCTTTCTAGGGCTCCTTCCAAGGATGCTAAATTTCAGTTGAATGCTTCAATGTATTCAATCACTCTGAAATATGCCACTCCACTGGAGATGACGCAAGAGAAGTTGTGCCTCACAGAAGTATTTAAGATCCAAAATTTGTTCAACATTGACAGCTAGAGTGTCCCCAAGTGTGACTTGTGTTAAAATATAGATGAGAACTTTATAGAGGATCTTACACTCCCTTAACTACTGAGCATTATTGTAAAACCCTTTACAAAAGAAGCCTGACCGGTCTTCCCGGTTCATTAAGTTCGGTCGGTCAATATTCTGAATCTAATAACATTAGATATGAAATGGGTAAAGGCACTAAATCAATACGAGAATTGCCGCACATTTCCTGCCACATAAACATTGTTTGCATCCAAGAGAGTCATGAAATTGGTATTAAAAAATGTGTATTCTTTAAGAAAGTGAGTGTTGATATGATTCCTTTCACCTCTATCAGTTCTACCACCCAAACACACTTAATGACTAGGAGTAATGATATCACCATCATTTCCAAACCTATATTGATGGAATCATTGTCTATTGTAATATCAGGGGGGTGAGATAATTAATTTTGATCCTAACAAGTGAAGTTAGAGCTATAAGTGGCCTATCCCATCCATTACACTCATATGAATGGAACCAACAACTTGTAATTGATTCCTGGTCCTGGTTCCCTCCCACTTTGAGTAAGACCACACACTCCAGACCACGCCAGCATGGTATTTAATGACAATTTCTACATCATTTGATGCAAGAGAAGAGAACAAGTCACTAAGAGGGATATTCACAAGAACGTGTGCTAAATATCACCAAAAAATGTTAACGCAACTTTACACATCGCAGACCATTGCGGGAAAATAACCCTGTGTTAACGTGGAATTCACAACACAGTGGTACCATGCGATAGTCTCCTGAAACCGTGGACAATGTCCGCGATACAACCACCTCGACGGTGATAAAAACACATACCCCAACACCAAAAAACGTGCGATGAGCCCATTCGCGATGAGGAAATCAGCGATAAGCAGCGCCAGGCCTGCCATACACACCCGGCAAGCGGGAAAATCACTACAAAAAGAGAAAAAACACACAAACACAAAATGACCAACACCCAAGCACCATGGAGGCAGCTGGAGCAGACGCAAAGGACGAGCGCAACCCCACAAGTACCCCGGACGACCAGCCCGGGACCACGGTGACAGGGAAGGGCAAGGACAAGAAGAAGAGGAAGACGAAGTACAGTCCGCAGGAGAATCGCATCCTGGTCACGGAGGTGATAGAACACCATCAACAACTGTTCATCGCCTCCAATGTGTCATTGGGCACCAGAAATGGATTATGGCAGGCCATCGTGGACAAGGTGAACAATGGACGAGGTCAAGAGGCGATGGAATGACATCAAGCGCAAGACCAAGCAGAAACTCGCAGCCAACCAGAAGGCAGCAATGCAGACTGGAGGTGGGAGGCCTGCGCCACAGCAGGAGCTGGATGACATGGAGGAGCTGGTGTCGACAGTCATCATTCTGGAGACCGTGGCAGGAGTCGGGGGCCAGACACTGCTCAACAGGACACAACACAACCGCAACAGGGTGAGTGACCACCAGGTACTGGGGGGACGGGGGAGATGGCCACAATGGCACACATGCACAATCAAGCAGGGCACAGTGCACACCCACAATGATTCTGGTTCATGGCCCTGAGCCATAGACTTTCACAATGTACAATGCCATGCTGTCTGAATGTGAACCTGTACCATGCGGCTACATACATGCGGACACATTGTAATACACCATCTCCCCTTCACATTGCAGGGGCACCGTCAACACCTCCTGCAGAGCAGTCCCAGCCACTCTTCACTGATGACGAGGAGGACACCACCGGCATCAACACCCAAGCCCTCCAAGACATCATTGAGCTCATCCGCCAAGCACCTCCAGGACCAGGGCAGCCCAGCTGCATCGAGGAGACCCCACCCACTCCACAAATCACCCAGCAGGAGGCACCCACAACTCCGGCTGTCTCCCAAGACCCCCAGGAACAACACATGGCCTTCCAACGCCGTGTGCTGGAGGGCCAGAGGGAGATGGCTGAGCAGGTGCGGGTGGGTTCGACCTCATGGTTACTAAACTGGACGCCCATCCATGGGTGTCTAGGTCCCATCAGGGACCAGCTCCAGTCCCTAACGGACACCCACGGCCCGCTCCATGGTCTCCAACGAGCCATGACTGACATCGCTGGAGTCCTGATTCAGAGACAAGAACACCTGTCCGCTCAGAGTGGCCCCAGCGATTCCAGCCGTGAGCTGGCACACATGCGGAGGCTCATGGAGGACATGGTGCGGATGGAGGTGGAAAGGATGGCAGCCACCGCTGCACATCAGCGAAATGTAGCTGGCATCTACCAGGCCCTGCATGTCCTCATCATGGCATTGCTGCCACAAGGCGTGTCGATGATGAATGCTGCTGCCCCCTCACCATCCACAACTCCGCCCCCTGGTGTGTCAGTGCCTCACAGTGCAGCAGGCGTATCCACTCCGGCACCTGATGTGTCACTGCCACACAGTGTGGCCGACAATCCTCCTCCGGCCCCTGATGTGTCAGTGGCACACAGTGCCGCAGCCGGGTACTGCAACACCCACAGGTGGGGCAGAGCACACGTCCGAGGACGAGGATGTAGATGGGATTGAGTTCAGTAGGAGGCACTAGCATTCATGTCCGCCACCTTGCCTGTTTCTGCTTGGTGCCGCACATGGCCCCATGACCTGCCACTGACCCCTGATACACTCCGCTGCACTCACCTTTGCCCGCGACATGGACTGCCATATCCTGTTCGATGACCAAACACACGGCGACCAGACTGCGGACTGTACTCTTCCTCTACCGCAGTGCTTGTCATCCCCGGATGGACTCTGGCTGGTCCTCCACAGGCCCATATTGTGTAATGTGCTTGGCATGGACCTGTACTGCTCCAGCTGCAATATTCCACCGGATGTGCAATAAACATCCATAAATGCACTGCTGTGTCATGTCCTTCATCATTCATGTATGAATGTGTGGATGAATGTAGGGACAGTGATTTCCCTCATGTCAATGATGCTCATCTAGTGGGATGCCAGTCACAGTGTGCCACATTGCCTATTGTGTTCCGCTTGCCGTGGACACTACAACAGGGACACACGCATTTGTCACTTCCTTGTCCGGACATGGACTGAACCACGCCCTGAGCCCCCGAGTCATTGTTGCAAGCCCTGCGCTGGTCCGGCGTACGCCAGGCCAGACCACTCCGCTTACGCTCCGAGGAGGAGCCCACATAGCTACATGTCGCAGGCATACACGCTGGTGGTATGCAGGTCACTGGTCTAGTTGTCAGCATGCCACGGCCACTCCCTGAGGGCAGGTTTGCACACACACCACACCCATTCGACCACAGGCGCCACGAGGCCATGTGACCCCGCCAATATAGTAGGGCCGATAACATCACATTCCCCACTGCCGGTGGTGACTGGATGACGGATGCTCCACGGTTCTCAATCATAAAGGGCCCATGAGTTGTGGCGCACAGGGTTGGTCGCACCCGAAGGGGTGCGGCCGTCACGGGCCTACCACCACGTGGCGCTGACTGGGGTTGCACAGGGTTAGTGGCACCCGAAGCCTTGCGGCCATCACGGGCCTACCACCACGTGGCGCTGACTGGGGTTGCACAGGGTTAGTGGCACCCGAAGCCTTGCGGCCGTCACGGGCCTACCACCACGTGGCGCTGACTGGGGTTGCACAGGGTTAGTGGCACCTGAAGCCTTGCGGCCGTCACGGGCCTACCACCACGTGGCGCTGACTGGGGTTGCACAGGGTTAGTGGCACCGAAATAGCTGAGCGGGTGTGCAGCCTGCGATGATGACGTGTGCACTGATGAGGTCTCGTGTATTGATGCCTCAGGACTTAGCGTCATGTGTGGGACCTGCTGTGCCTAGGGGCCGCTCCGCATGATGTGGACCATGTCATGGTGGCGGGACTGGGGCCTGGAGCTTGCACGGGCACGTGGTGTGCCCACTAGTGGACACACCGTTGGCGGCAGGTGAGCAGTGGGCCCGGGGTGCGCAAGTGCGGACAGCCAGCGCTGGCCGGTGGGAGGGGAGTGGGTGCGGCTGCATGCGTGCGCAGGGACGGACAGGCGTTGTTGCTGTGTGCTGTGTGATGGACTCTGCCATGATTGACTCTGGCCCTCGATTGCAGGTTGCAGACCTGGTGGCTTGCAGTGTATCCCGGCACGTGGTTGGAGACACACCGGTGGCAGCAGGTGAACAGTGGGGCCTGGGTGCGCAGGGGCGGCGGTGTCTCTCTCTCTCTCCCTTCCTTCCCTCTATCACTCTCTCTCTCTCTCCCTTCCTTTCCTTCTCTCTCTGCCTTTCTTTCATTCTCTATTTCTCTGTGTCTCGCTCCTTTGATGTGCGCATGGCACAAGTTCTGATTTTGTGCTTTATTTTGCAGGCTGTGACATCGAGATTGTCTCAGACGGACCCGACAGGAGTCTTCCGCATTGGTGTTTTGTGTTGTATTTCAATAAAGTTTTTGGTTGTTACTTCAGTGCTGTGTGACTGTTTCTCGTTCTTCTGGCCACACGTGTGTTATTTTTTATCAATGTGCGTCATCTGGTGCTTTTTGTGGCTCTTGTGTCGTGCACGGTATGTGTATGTCAGGGGGGCTGGGGGGGCGGTGGTGGGTGTTGTGGCCCTCATGGGTATCGGACCAGCATGATCATTGTCTCCATGGCATCTGTGGGTCTTCAGATGTGGCTCTTGGCTGGGCTCCCTTTCATGCTGCAGGTAGTCGTCCTGTTGATTCCCTGGTGCTACCGCGGCTTATCGCCTGTTTTTGGTTCGCATCGCAGATCTGGCAGTTCGTTGTGAAAGTGGTGTTGTGGTTTTTTCGTGTGTTTTTGCACAGAAACGCCTACTCTGCATCTCATTAGGGTTAGTTGGTGGTGTCCACCGTGGTGTTAAGTTTTGGGGCAGTTATCGCGGGAATACTGGCGATGTCGGCAGTTTGCACCCGCTTGTGAATGGGGTGTTAAATCTATCTCCACTTTTGATGAGTTAAGGTGGAGATAAATCGGAGATAAGTCCTTGTGAATATCCCCCTAAGTCATTTAATTTCCCTTTGTCAGTAGCAACAGAAGTGCATTGGGTTGGAGCCAGGGGAATGCTACCTGCATTTTGGCTCACTATCGCCTATCTTTAGGTGGTAAGAATTTTAATTTGCCATCTGATGCGGACATACTGGCCGAGCGCAATTCCCAGGCTATAGGTTATTCAGCCATGAGAGGGTGATTTAAGAAAATGTCAAAGTAGTGGCGGATGCCAGCAGGGACAGAGTGACGCACAGCCCTGATAATGTATGAGTGAACAATAGAACGGCAATAACATACACCACGCAGCCAGTTGGTCACTATGTTAGTCAAAGAGTCGGAGGTTTCCGTGACCCCTTCCGGTAATTTCGGGACAGTGTACATTAACACAAGCTTTGCCATTCTTCTGACTCTAGTTTCCTGTACCATGGGGAGAGTAGGACCATGTGCAGGCTGCGCAACAGTCAAATTGAACACAGGGGATATCCGAGGCATTGGCTGAAATGGTCTGGCAAGCATTCCGCCAACCCTCGTTCCAGGGGTGGTGGGGCCATGTTATGGGTTTGTACTTTGCGGCACGGGCCGTGTAGCTTCAGACCAAAGTTCTTCCTTATGTTGTCCAGTTGTCAGATTGGTGGAGTGAAATCACATGGAAGCGGCAAACTATAATATGTCTCTGTTGCAAGTCATCAGAACCTGGAGCTGCCACACTGGTCCTATGGCCTTGACCGTGTGCATTTTCACTGACATGATGAGGAGAGACTAAAGGAGTGCTTGGTGCAAAAGGTGAGTAAGGGATAGCAGTTTCACCTGCTCTTTAAGATCGTTCACCTCTGATCTTAAGGCACTTAAAGTTGTTGCCACCACTCCGCCATCTGCCAGCCCTTGGGCTTGTTCACAAGTTTCAGGGCAATGCATTATAATGTCCGCATCGTAGGTGGCCAATGGAACAAAGCGGTTCTCACAAATTTATTGATTACTACAAAAGGCGTTAGTTTGGTCCACAAGTACTTTCATCTGACGAGATACCTTTTTAGTAGTCTTGTTTCTTGGGCTTTGCTTGGGGCCTGAATTTGTGTGCAAAGTTTTTACTCCGGATGCCACTCTTTTATGTTTTCCCTTGGGTTCAAATATTTTTGCCAATGGTTCCCTTTACTCGTCGTATCAGATGTGGACGCCGAATTAAAATAGATTACACTTCTTCGGTGAGGTCATCAATTTCCCTAAGTGTTTCAACATTGTGGATGTTCTCGGACGGCTTTTTCGGGTGCGCCGTACCCTGCAGAGCCGCAGAGGCTTTTCTTTTCCCCATTTGGGCCCTGGCATTTAAGATATCAGATTAGACATCCGAAAAACTCAAGATGGAAATGACAAATGACCTTTAGAAGAGTCAGCTTCTGTCATGGGACCAAGAGGAAGGGCCCAGCCTAGCCTCCTCCAGTCACAGACAGGCACGCGCCCAGGCACGTCCCGCGTGCCTCCCTGGCTGTGGGAGACAGGAGGCCCTTTTTTAGCACAATAGTCAATCTGTGGCAAGTCTGGCTTTTCTGGGGGATGTAGCAGTGCTTAATTTGAGCCTGGGGTTTCCGGTGTTAGGCACCGGCACTTAATTATCAACACCGGGACTTATGACAGTCTGCCACATGGTGGCGCTGTATATCGAATTTAGAAATGAGGAGAACAACCATTGTTTTTTCGTTCAGTGTACAGTAAATTAACTAATTCCTGCCGCCCAAACCATTCATATAGCATTGGGGGCCTGAAATAGTCTGAATAGTCACACTTGTAGGAGTTTGATGGTTGGTAGTTACGTTCATACTGTCATTGGCAGGGGCAATTGGTGTCACAAGCTGCAGTTGCCTCCTGACGAGGGCTCTGACACATATTTTTTTTTTACAAATTAAGCACTGATGTAGTCCCACCCCAGACAAGGCCCAAGGCAGTGCAGGTGGCTCCTGGTGTCGAGCAGGCTGAGCGAGCGTATACATATATATATCAAGGATTTCGCCATAAAAAGATGACCACACTCCAGGATACTGTGTTTTAAAGTTGCTTTATTAGCTTGCGCGTTCAGAGATTCTGTTTTCATCAGACCAACAGTCTCCAGTCATTGTTTCAACATAAATAACGGGCACCCATTAACATAGAAAGAACATTGAAAAAATATCCAATTTGTGTATGTTTTGGAGTCTTTCTTCGCATCTTAAATCTTTAATGCAAGTTGGTCATACATTTTGCAATGAATCACAAAACATGCACTCAAAATTCAAAAGAAGTATTTTGATGGTTCATCTTTATGCGGGGAATGCCCAATATAGCTGTTCTATACAGTGAACATTGTGTTCTGTGTGATTCCTCTGGCCCTCTGTAATAGACATAAAGAGGATTAGGTACTAAGACTTTGACAGCTGACTCCAATGGATATGATTATACTACTCGTATATTGAGTAATGTACATTTTCTCAAGTCTGTGTCATATATCTAAGTGGGGGGGGGAGGTACATATGCATATTACAGTAAAACCCATTCTTTTATTATGAATTTTATCATCACAGATTTTAGATTGCCAACTTTGAAAATTGCCCTTCCTTATGTGTATTCAGCATTACCTGTTGAATCGTCTACAGTTGTTTCATATGTTTCATATGCCATGGCATTTAGGCTTTAAACACTTTCAATACTGCAGCAGCGCTGGAAGGGAAGGCATGTTTGCTCCCACTCGGCTGGAGCTTTACACATGCTCCGCCAGGTGAGAGCAGACTTCTGTTACCCTGCCCGCAATCCTGTGGGTAGGGACACAGTATTTCTCCCTCCCAGAGGGAGCATGAAAAAAACAGTGGCTCCCTCTGTATGGGAGCAATGCTAGCTCCAGCAATATGCAGGGAGCCAGCTGGGCAAGCGGGCCCCTGTGGCTT
This sequence comes from Calotriton arnoldi, assembly GCA_963921515.1. Taxonomy (NCBI): domain Eukaryota; kingdom Metazoa; phylum Chordata; class Amphibia; order Caudata; family Salamandridae; genus Calotriton; species Calotriton arnoldi. The sequence continues at coordinate 171,970 of CAWUFW010016971.1, read as the reverse complement.
CCCCTGCGGACCCCAATCATGTGGTGTTTGGTGGGTGTCCTGGGTGGTCTCCAGGGCACCCACCTATAAATTAGAGAGTCCCTGGGGGATCGAGTGCCCCAGGGCCATAATATGCTCGGAGAATGGGGTCGGCGTGGCGCCCTCTCCTTTATAATGATATGCAGCCCCAGGGGGTGGGGGTCCCCAGGTCCTAATAAAGCAACGCATAACTAACACAGAGACATATAAAACGGACTGACAATGATGGGCACCATCTTGTCATGAACAAATATAATTAATGTGATCAGTAGTAAACCATACTGCTGGCTAACCAAATATTTGATAGTCCCTAGATAGCAACATATGAATATGCAAGTTGAAATAAAGTACAGTATAAAATACAACGTATTCATATTCATGTGTCAGCACAGGATGTGCTTCATACAGATAGTACACGACAAACCACAGTGAGTGATACAAATACAGAATGGGGGAATATTCTTTTGTAAATGCTAAGCAGAAAATTGTAACAGGGCATGTACGCAGGACAAGCCAAATGTAATTAAATACAAGAAATGAACACAACTCATGTCAAAGCAGTTACGAACAACAGAGAAGGTCCGTGCAAGTAAGGAACTAATCCCACTGTGATCATGATACAAGGCAGTAGCACATAGAAATACCAATCTGCAAAATAACATGCATCTTGTAGCATAATGAAAATGTGCCATGCCTTACTGCAAATATAAATATATAATGAGAGTATACGTCTGGAGGAAATACATAACACAAAAGTGAAGAGAAAAGGGCACCCAAAGTGATGGCTGCTGTTCCCTCCAAGACGGATCACTGACAGAATATCGACGGACCGAATATCGACATCCTATCTCTACAAAGGTAAGTACAAAAATATCGAAACCAAAATATCGTCGTTTAAAATATCGTTGTTTAAAATATCGTTTTTTTAAATGTCTTAAAAATAATATAAAATTAATTAAAATATAAATATAATTAATAAAAACATAGTTAGAATTATTTAAAAAAGTTAAAAATGATAAATAATAAATGAAATATATAAAAAAATACATATTTAGTTTTTTTTATATATATTAACTTAATAATATTAATAAATAATTATTTTATTTAATTATAAAATGTTAGAAACATAATAAAAATGATAAATACATATATATATATATATATATATATATATATATATACATAAACCTGTAAAATAAATATAAAAATAAAATATATATAATAAATTAAAATATTAAAATTAATATTTATTTGTAAAAAAATATTTTACACTACATTAACTATAACAGTAGGGAAAATGTTGGATAGCGTAGGGGATAAAATTACTATTCCCACTCCAGAGAGTGCAACTGTAGGGAAAGTGTTGAACAGCGGAGGGGAATAATTTACTATTTCCACTCCAGCAAGTGCAACAGTAGGGAAAGTGTTGGATAGCGGAAGGGAATAATTTACTATTCCCACTCCACAGAGTGTAACAGTAGGGAAAGTGTTGGATAGCGGAGGGGTTAAAATTACTATTCCCACTCCAGTAATTGCAACAGTAGGGAAATTGTTGGATAGCGGGAGGGTAAAAATTACTATTCCCACTCCAGTGAGTGCACCAGTAGGGAAAGTGTTGGATAGCTTAGGGTAAAATTACTATTCCCACTCAGCAAATGCAACAGTAGGGAAAGTGTTGGATAGCGGAGTGTGGTAAAAATTACTATTCCCACTCCAGTGAGTGTAACAGTAGGGAAAGTGTTGGATAGCGAAGAGGTAAAAATTAATATTCCCACTCCAACGAGTGTAACAGTAGGGAAAGTGTTGGATAGCGGAGTGGTAAAATTTACTATTCCTACTCCACTGAGTGCAACAGTAGGGAAAGTGTTGGATAGCGGGTGGGTAAAAATGCTCTATTACTTACCGGTAATCTTCATTACTCCGGGTCCCGTTGTCCTCGTCCCATTCATTACAAAGTGGAGATATTCATCTCCCCACAGAAAAAAGAAAAGAGGAATGCTGGGACCCTAAGCCTAGCCCCTCCCACCGGGAGTACATAAGCAGTACTTACCCAGCATCCCGTCTGAACAACCAAGTCCATACAGGAAGGCCAGCCATCTGGGAGAGAGGGAGGGGCGTATGAATGGGATGAGGACAACGGGACCCGGAATAATGAAGATTACCGGTAAGTAATGGAGCATTACCCCCAGGTCCCTTATGTCCTCGTCCCATTCATTACAAAGTGGAGAATACCAAAGCAGAAAACCCGGCCTTCCAAACCCCCAAGCACACCCAGGAAACCACACCAGAGGCAGCAACCCAAGAGAAGCAAAAGGGAGAACTGCAGGAAACAACAGGCAGAACACCCAGGCAGGAAAGCACCCCACCAAAGCAGGGCCGTACCCCCCAAAGAACGGGAGACGACCAACAGAGGGCAGACAGCCCAAACCAGGAGCCCCCCCGCGAACAAGGAAGGGGGAGAACACACCAAACAAAAACCCCAACAGAGGCCGCTCACATAAAAAGGACAGGCGGGGAGGCCACAGAGAGAAGAAAGACCCCAGAGACCCAACCGGCCAGGAAGCCAGAACAGGCCAGCAGGAAACAACCAAGGACCGGAAGCAGGACCAAGGAAAACCGAAGGCGACAGCAAGGAGGCAGCCAACCAGGGAAACAGGAAACAGAGGACCCAGGCCAACCAAGGGAAACCCCAACCCCGCCAAACGGAGCAGAGACACGCCAAAGGGCGACCAGGTCAAAAAGAAGCCGAAAAGGAGGCACCCCAAAGAGACCCCAAGGCATAAAGCTCCCGAAGGAAACAGGCACCAAAGAAACCAACACCCCGGACCGCAGCGTGGACCAGAGAAGAAAGCCCGAACAGGACACGCCCAAGGAGCGCACCGGGACAAAAAGGGCCAACAAGCCCAGCAACACCAGGCAGGCACACAAGACCCCGCAGCAGCACAGACAAAGAGCCAGCCCCAACAAGAAGGAAGGGAAGCCCCGACTGACAAAGGGACACACAAACAGCCCCAAAAGGGAAGAAAGGAAGGCCCCACAGCCGACGATGCACAAAGCACAGAGGGTGAAAGGGAGCCAAACCAAACCCAGAAGGAAGGAAGAACCGGCCAGGCACCAGCCAACCCCCCCCCCCAAGCATTACGACCAGGCCCCCAGAGAGCCCAGAGGACAAAACCCCCGAAACCCCACAGAGGAGGACCAGGCCCCAGGAAAGAACGGCCAGCAACAACTACCAGAGCAGCCGAACGACCACCACCAACCACCCCGCCAGGGAGGCGGAGCCACAGGGAGAGCCCAGGAACCACCCAGGAGCCAGCAAAGGCAAAGGCACACACAAGAAAGCCGGGGAAAGAAGAACACAACCCCAGGGACTCCACGCCACAAGGCCCACAGAGCCAGAAAGGAGCAGGCCGACAACCCAACAGAACCAGTCACCGACAGAACACCAAGAGGACCAGACAGCCAGACCCCAACCAAACCGAAAAGGACAGGGGAAGAGCCAGAGACCAGAACCGCAGGAGGCCAAACGCCCCAAAAGGAACAAGGCCCCAACCGAACCAGGGACCGACAGGAAACCCCAGAGCAGCAGGGGCAGGCAAGGCCAACCCCCAAGGCCACAAAGACCAGGGCAGAAGAGGAAGCCAGCCAGAGACGCCCCCAAAGAGACCAGATAGACAGCTGACCAAACAACAGACAGGCCAGCAAAGACCCGGGACCAACAACCCGGAACCCACACAGGCCCGGAAGGGGCGGGACAGTGCCAATGGCCCAATACCCCGACCCCCGAGGGGAGGAAACGAACCCCCAAAGCCAGCCCAACCAGGGAGGCAAAAGAAGCCACAATGGATGCCCAGCAGACCGCCCAGGCCCACAAACACCACGGCCCAGCACCCACCAAGGGAAGGCAGGAGCAGGGGAAAAACAAAACCCCAGGACAGAACCCAGACAACAGATCGCCAGGCAGATGGGAAGCCAGGGCCGAAGCAAAGCAACCTGCCAGACCAGAAGGACCCAGCAGCCCAACCCACAACCATGGAGGACCCAAACAGGAAAGGCCCCAGCAGGGCACAGGTGAAATCAAAGGCCAGGGAGGGCCAGAGGAGCCAGAGGCACAAGGCCCCCAACCACACCCTCAAACCACAGCAATCAGCCCCGGGAAACCAGCAGCCAAGCAGGCAGGGAAACCAAGGGGCAAGACAAAACACCCAGCGACCGCCCCACCCGAACAGAGGGAGGGGGGCACAGAAAGACAGACACAGCTCTGAAAAGCACAATCAGAAATCCAGCCACCATAGGAGAAGCGGTGAGCAATGGCAGAAGTCGAACCCCCCTCCTGCTAGAGCCGATGCCACCAAAGGCATAAGACTCGCCACTGAGAAATAGCACCGTGGACAAGGAGAGCGGGCCCCAGAAAGGGGAAGGGCACGCCCGGAAGACAAAAACAGCCGCCCAGGCAGAAGACCACGGCAGCCGGAAAGGGGAGGCCCAGGTCACAAAGGGCAAAACCCGCCCACCCCAGCAAGAGCCAGGCACACCCAGCAACCAGGCAACACCGGTGGCGGACAGGGCGGCAAAGACGCAGCCCATAACCAGACACAGAGGGGCCAGAGAACACAGCCCCCGCAAAACCAGGCAGACCCCCAGGGAAACAACTCCCAAGAGAAAACGCAGCACAGGAGAGGCCAGGAAAGCAACCGTGCGAGGAACCAGGACACCCAGGAGGACAAACCAGGAACCCACAGCGGCAGCACAAAAGACAAAACAGAAGAGGCCAGACGGAAGCCCACAGCACCGGGCATACCCAGGCGGACACCCTACCAGGCACGAACCAGGCCAGACCCCGCACAACCACCGAGAGCAGACGTGAGCAGGAGCCTCCAGCGAGGAACGGCTGAAGGCCGAAAGCAGGCAGCCAGCAACAGCACACAGGGGAAACAGCCCCGCCATGGAAACACAACGGGGGGGCAGAAACAGGAACAAGGCCCTACCCCAGGCCAGCAAGGCCCCACACTGGGAAGCAAGAACCCCAGCGCGACAAAGAAACACCGCAAAAGACCAAGACCAGAAGGACAGACCGGGCATAACAGGCAGAAGCCACCATAAGGAGGGACCCAGACAGGGCCCGAGGGACCCCGAGCTGAGCCAAAAGCATGACACGAGCCAGGACCACCCGAACGCGACCATGAGGGCTGCAGGGGAGACAACCGCCCAGAACCCACAGTACTCAAACATGCAGAGCCAAACGTGAGCCAGTGGTGTCCGAGGCACACCACAGGCACTGCCCCACAGCACCAGGCATGCCCAGGCAGCATCCCATCCAGGCCCGCCCCAGACATACTGCACAGAGCAGACAAGAACAGGAGGTACAGAGCAGGCTGCACGGAGGCCCAAGAAGCGGCCAAAGCAGGAGCACCAGGGAAAGGCACCAGCAAACACGGCAGGCCCAGGAGGAGCAAGCGAGCCCCCCCACAACACAGGACAGAGAGCCGATGCCGAAACAAACAGGCAACCCCGCAAAAACCCACAGGACCAGGCACCCACAGGCCCCAACAGGTACGAACAAGGCCTGACCCAGCCCAACAGCAGAGGACAGAAGGCAGCAGACGCCGTCAGGGTGGCAGGACCGGAGACGGGCCCCAGAAACCACAGGAGCACCCGGCCAGCCAGCCCCCCCCCCATGGAAAGAAAAAGGGAAGACAGGAACACCGAGAAAAACCACCATGACGTCATGGAGGAACGGGGAAGGCAGCACGCACCAGCAAAAAAGGCACGGACTACTCCATGCGGGACTTACCCGGAGGGGGGTGGAGACAGGAACAAGCCCCCCCCCAGCCGCAGACAAACCATGGAGTCGCACAAACCCCCACCAGGACTGGGGAAAAACAGGACAGCAACACGGATCGGCCAGCAGAAGGACCCGGGAGGCCGGCACACCAGCGGCAGCCGCGCACACCGCCCCCAGACCGGGGAGGGACATCCGGAAAAAACCCTTAGCTGGAACAGGCAGCAGCCCTGAGGCACCCGCCACAGGGAGCCCGAGGAAGCCGCTGTGCACCGCAGGCGACCAAGAGAGGCAGAAGGAGGCAAACAGGCACCAACCCCCGGAACAAGGGCCGAAAACAATTGCATAGCCCGTGACCAAGACTGCATGTCAGGCAGAGCGGAGAAACGCGCCTTAATTCGCTCCCCAGGAAGAAGGAAACGGAGCACGACAGCACACCAAGCGGGGCGAAGACTCCAACCCCCAGTACATACATCTGAGCAATGAGGGCTCCAGTTGTCAACGAAGAGGAAACAAAACCGCTATGCGGGACTCACCCGGGGGGGCACAAACAGCCACAAGGCCCCCCCTGCAACTGCCAGACTCCAGGAATCCGCCGCCATCCATCAAAGGCAGCAGAGAGACACCGCCGAAGAGGCCGGAAGCACGGACACCCTTGATGGAGCAGGCACATCACACAGCCTGCCAGCAGACCGCAGCGCTCACCAAAGAAGCCACAGCGGTGAGAGCGAAGAATGGCAGGAAGGCAGGGGAACCAGGAAACAGCTCGCAATCCATCCGGCCAAGCCCCAGGAAGACGAGCCTACAGTAACCCGGAAGGACCCGGGAGGCCGGCACACCAGCCGCAAATGGCCGCCAGAAACCACATGGGAATCGAAGAACCGGCCCAGAAACCAAGCCACCCAGCAAGCCCAGCAGGCCGGGAGGCAAGGAACCAGACACCCCAACCGCACAGCCAGGCAGCCGGACGGGGTAGAACAGGAACAGAAGCCACTCAAGCCCAGCAGGAGCAGCACCAGCATCCACATCCAAATCTGTCGACAGACAGAAAAAAGAACAGACGGGATGCTGGGTAAGTACTGCTTATGTACTCCCGGAGGGAGGGGCTAGGCTTAGGGTCCCAGCATTCCTCTTTTCTTTTTTCTGTCGGGAGATGAATATCTCCACTTTGTAATGAATGGGACGAGGACATAAGGGACCTGGGGGTAATTACTATTCCCACTCCAGTGAGTGCAACAGTAGGGAAAGTGTTGGATAGCGGGGAGGTAAAAATCTATATTTCCACTTCAACGAGTGTAACAGTAGGGAAAGTGTTGGATAGCGGGTGGATACAAATTACTATTCCCACTCCAACAAGTGTAACAATAGGGAAAGTGTTGGATAGCAGAGGGTAAAAATTACTATTCCCACTCCAGTAATTGCAACAGTAGGGAAAGTGTTGGATAGCGGGTAGGTAAAAATTACTATTCCCACTCCAGTGAGTGCAACAGTAGGGAAAGTGTTGGATACCGGGTGGGTAAAAATTACTATTCCCACTCCAGTGAGTGCAACAGTAGGGAAAGTGTTGGATAGCGGGGGTAAAAATTACTATTCCAACTCCAGTGAGTGCAATAGTAGGGAAAGTATTGGATAGCGGGTGGGCAAAAATTACAATTCCCACTCCAGCGAGTGTAACAGTAGGGAAAGTGTTGGATAGCAGGTGGGAATAATTTACTATTCCCACTCCACCAAGTGTAACAGTAGGGAAACTGTTGGATAGCGTAGGGGAATAATTTACTATTCCCACTCCAGCAAATGCAACAGTAGGGAAAGTGTTGGATAGCGGAGGACTAATTTAGTATTCCCACTCCTGCAAAATAATTAACATTAATTAACAAATAATTAATTTGTCAAAAATAATTAACATCCCACCATATTCCCCTATAAACGACACCACCAATATTATAAAATATTACACAATTAACATAATTAATTAACAATTAATTAATTAATAACAATTAACAAGCAAATTAAAAACCATCAAAAATAAATTAGATCACACAATTAACACTATAAAATAACTTTAAATAAATATTATATAAAAAATATTAAACATTTTATTAAAATTAAATTACTTCCCACCCTACTCCCCTATCAACCCATAACCCGCCCCTAAAAAATTACACAATTAACATATTTACCAATTAATTTTTAAAATTTAATATCCAATTAATAACTAATTAATAACATGTTTTAACACGATTAACAATATAAAATATTAATTACATAAATATTAATTAATAAAATTATTAATTAATTAATTATAATTAAATTACTTCCCACCCTACTCCCCTATAAAACCAAAACCCGCTCCTAAAAAATTTACACAATTAACATATTTACCAATTATTTATTAATTATTAATAACCGATTAAAAATGTATTAATAACCAATTAATTAACACAATTAACAATATAAAATATTAGATACACAAATATTAATTAATAAAATCATTAATTAATTAATTTCAATTAAATTATTTCCCACCCTATTCCCCTATAAACCCACAACACGCTACGGAACTAAAACGCAATATATATATTTTTTTTTTTAATTAATAACTTCTAAAAAATTATTAATTAATATATTATAATTAAATTACTTCCCACCCTATTCCCCTATAAACCCACAACCCGCTACGGAACTAGAATACGCAAAAATTAATTAACACAAAATGAATTACTTCTAAAAAATTCAAACATACTTTAGAAAAATAAGCTATACTTTTAAGACATATACTAACATACAAAACACTAAAAAAAATCGATATTTTAAACAACAATATTTTTACTTACGATATTCCCAACTTCGATATTAAGTAAAACGATATTTCTTACCTGCATGTCGATATTCTTGTTGACGATATTCTTGCAGGTCGATATTCTGTCACATCGAAATTTAAACATTGATATTATGGCATATCGATATTTAAAACTCGATATTATGTCTGCATACCCTCCAAGACACAGGGCCGGCTTTAGCATTGGTGGCGCCCGGTGCGAAAATCTTTGTTGGCGCCCCTATGACCTTCTCCAAGCATCCCCTCACTGCCACTCTCCAATGGTGTCCCTTATCACCTCCTAGACCCTCTCACACTTTTAGTGCTACTCACCGCAATGTAGGGTGTCAAAGCATTACATCACACTCACCTAATATAAAGAGACAATGAATGGCACAGCTGTGGCAAATCACTTCTCCTATCCTTATTATCTTTACATTAAGAAATGTAAAAAAGGTAATCTGGGAAAGTTCTCTACTCACAATGGCATACACTAAACAGGATAATTACGTGTGTACACACATTAAACTGTAATGAAAATAAATGGCCTAGGCAAGCACTCACACCAGCAACCTCACCCAGAGGCATGCACTCACATACAAGTGTACAGTCATACACAGAGGCCTATTCTGATGCACTGGTACAGTATTTAACACAGCCAGGCAATTAGTATATACTTTACCATCAGCCGTAACCATGTATAGCACGGAAGCCTCCAAACGAGCATTCAAGCACTACAGATTAAAGTGTTATGTCAAATCCAGTAAGGAGAGTGACGTTCTCAACGTTTTCATAAACACCATCAACTCAGGAAGAGTTTTGTAAGCCTCTGAACAAATGAACTGGCAGTGCACACCGATTTAAAGGAATACAGTGCACTCAGATATAATTTCTACATACAGAGACATATCTCAGAAACATAAATAAACACGGATTTGCATAATCGTAGAGTCACACACACAAAGAAAGATGGAATACATGTACATGAGGGCACATCCTAACACACTCAACCACACAACTTCAAAAGGGATTTCCCTTTATCTAATAACACAACATAAATAAACAGATGTTCCAAGAGCTATAGCTAGGCCTTACAATGATTCACTCTTCTGCAATGGCCTGCAGTAGGGACTTATTTTTAACTTCACTTCCTTTCACTCAGGAAACCATAATTCCCAGCACGTATTACTCAGGAAAATAGCAGCACTGGAAACCCATACTGGCGCAGAGTGCGCAAACTGACTGCTCTACAGGGAAATGCGGCGGTTTAAAGGTGGGCTGGGGAGGAGTCGGAAAACAAACAAAGTTGCCAATGGCAGGCAACACAGTATTCCCTTAATGTTCATAGTTGCGCAACTTCTACATTCCGAAAACCCAAAATGCACTTCGGGACACCTGTTTTTTAAGTTGCCGCTCTGATCTGTTGCATATGCTGTAAATTGCAGCGCCGAATAAGTACCACTATACATGCAGGGTTCCCCTGTGTGAATGAGTAGTGCATTTGGATCTGTGCTTGATGGTTCTTTGGCTAATTGGCTCTGCCAGTGCTGTGGTCAGAAAGACATATACAAACACTCTCATGCATTTCACTTGTGCCATAAATTCTAACAGGGGAATATCAAAGGACAGAAGACTTGTCCGAGCAGCAGTGTACTTAGCACTAGTCATGATATAAACATACGCGCTGCACCTCAGCCACAGTTGCCTCGTCTGCTCTAGCGGCAGGGCTGTGCTCTCTGCTATGATAGTGTGGGTCCTGGGCACCACGCTCACCTGTGGTCCAAAGCCGAGGGGCCAGTGGATGTAAACTGTAACCAGTGGCAGCTGCTGCCACTAAAACTTGGTGGGAAGCGCGGGACGTTGTGGGAGGGGAATAATGAAAAAAAAAGAACTTACCTGCAGCTCCCGGACACCACCTCGCTGCTCCTCTGCTCCAGCCACCTCAGATGCGTGAACTGTTCAGTTGTTCAGCCCCGAAAATCAGGCACTCGCACTTCACCTTGGCCTCCATGGATCGCAAGTGCCGAGCTGGTTGGTCTGTTATGCAGTGCCGGGTTGGCTTCCGTAATTGGCAGCGAGCTATCCAGCGCCCCAAAATTAAACGAAGTAATTGTTAGCGTTCTGCAAGGCACGCTTCTTAGTAGGTGTTTAGTGTTTTTACTGTGGGCCAAAACGGACATGAGCTCTAATATCAACGGTTTCTGATTTGGTGAGCTTATTTTAAAATGATGCACGACGATGACGCAGGAAAGAATGTGTTTGGCACCTATTAAGTCACCAGCATTCTTATAGTGCACTGTAAACACCCACAGAACAACCCCTGGAAGCACAACCACCTCTAGAAAAGCACTCTCCGGAAAGCCTGCTGCCTCCAAGGCAGAAGTGCCCTGTATATACATTAAACGTAAATTGAAGCAGCATGAAGCTGGCCCCCTCGGCTTGGAGGAAGTCTGTGCAGGAAGGAGGAAGAGTGAGGGGGAAACAAGCAGCACCAAGACACTCATTGCATGCCTATTTCACATACGGTGCAGCTTGCTGGCCGGATGCTAACATAAAACAATTTGTATCCTATTGGGTGCCATCTGTGGCCGCGTGAGTGCCGGTGTCCGTCTTCGATTACCAGAACTGCCGACGTCATGGAAACTAAAGACAGACAAGGGCATTCATTTCAGAAACAGTGCAAATGGCACCCTCGCAAACTTGGCACCCGGTGCGGTGGCACCGGTCGCACCGCCCTAAAGCCGGCACTGCCAAGACATATTCAGTACTCAAGTTCCCAACTACAATCGATGGTGATGTTTCACTATGGTCATGTGATCAAGGCATGGCTGGTTCTAGGATTTTTGGGGCCCTGCGCCGAAAGGGAATGTGCGAGGCCCCTCTAATTTGCATACGTGACATAAGGGCTCCAGAAGCTGCTTTGTTCAGACTTCTCCTGGGCCGCAGCTCCTCCTCTCAGCCACCTACAAGCACCTCTTTTACAGCCCATTACAGGCTGAAGGTGTAAGAATTGCTTGGGGGCTGAGAGTTAAACCTGTGTGGCACTAAAGTGCTGACAATGGGCGTCCCGCATTGTCTCTGAATCAGCAGCTGGGCAAGAGGTCTAATTGCAGGACAAACCTGCAAAATGCGTCTCCTTGCAACTTGGACACCATCCCTAAGAGGCCCAGGGAGGGCCCCTCCCCTCCCTCTCATGGGCCCAATTGCAGAGAGACGCTTTCCTTCAATTGAATCGGCAGGGGTACAAGAGGGCTGGTGGTGTGTTAAACTGGTGCGGGCCCCATGCTGGTGGGCTGAGTACTAGGACCTGGGCAGCTGCCCACACTGCCCATGCCTAGTGCCGGCCCTCGATCAAGGCCAGAGGGCCAAAACACGTCTGGAGTTCAGGTCACACTAAACCACGATTCGCTTGAGCAGTAGCGTCCGTAGTAGGAGTGCCGGCCGGGCGGTGACGTGGGGTGGGGGTGGGGCAGGGTGCGGGGTAGTAAACCACGGATTACGGCCGAATACAGGTAAGTAAACATTTAAATAAATAAAACGAATTTCGATGCAGCGCTCACAACGAAATTCGTTTTATTTATTTAAATGTTTACTTACCTGTATTTGGCCGTAATCCGTGGTTTACTACCCCCCACCCCACGTCACCGCCCGGCCGGCACTCCTACCACGGACCGCAGCTGCGCTTGAGTGAGCTCCTTTCATTTGTTGATACTTCTGGATTTCTGTCCAGAGTGTTTCTCCTGGCGCAGCTCTGCACCCACATAGCAGACAGTGTGCAATGGAAGCTTCTTTTCTCAAATCAAAATTAAATATGTAAATATTTCTAAATAAATATATGTATTAAAATATATCTATATATATTTTAAGCCTGGGCGTAGTTCGCGAAGTAGCGCTACGCGAAGCTACGCAAAGTGCAGTTCGCACTACGCGAGCTACGCGTAGCACTACGCGAACTGCGTAGTGCACTGTTCGCAATGATTGCACAGTGCCGGATGCTTGTCCGCACTGTGCAATCATTGAAACGGCATCTTGCACAGTGCGAGCTGACTTTTACTGCCGCTCGAGTAGATTTTTACTCGGCGGCAGCTTCTCAACGCGGACTGGTAGTTTCTCATCGCGAGCGGTCGCGAGCATACGCGACCACTCGCAATGAGAAACCTGACCTCCCCGCGTTGAAAATCTCGCCGGGAGGTTTATTTTCCACGCCGCGATCGGCAACTTGATGTTGCTGATCGCGAACGAGGAAAAAGTCTCGCGGGGATGTCATTTTGCTTGCTCCCGGTCGCCAACTTGACGTTGAGGACCGCGAGCAAGCAAAAAATGACCGCTGCACTACGCTACGCTACGCTACGCGTGTTTGCACTGTGCTATGTGCAATTCGCGTTGTGCGAAGTAGCGCAAACTTCGCAAACTACGCGAGCGTAGCGTAGTGCTTTGCCCAGGGTTAATATATTTAAACATCCACGAAGTGCCGTTGCTGCAAGCAAGAGTGTCACATCCACCAGTCGAACCACTGCCAGTTTCTGGTTGTAGCAGCCATGTGTCCATGACAAGTCACGCTCGTTCCTGATTAAGAAACGAAACGGCACTCCAGTATCGCAATCAAAATGGTTTTTAATCCAGACAGTTATGTGTTTCAGTGAAACAGACTTTGACAAACCAATATCACGCCCCATCACCTCATGAGACATACAACCACATATAGACAGAGAAAATATATTCTGCATACATGAGTTGCAGCGTTTGACATAAATGATACTATTTAAAATCCATGGTGTTACTGTGAGGAATATATTCGAAAACGGGTCCATAATAATGAGCAAACAGTGAACGTATTGAAGTATAAGCCAATATTTGCATATGCATATTAACATCATCAATATGCCTACAATCTCCATGATGAACCCTGAGTTTCCTTGAAAACATGGATTTTTCAAGATTAAAAAACTATGATTAAATGGAATGCCCAATCAATTAAGTAAAGTATAACTTGACTTTAAGAAAGAAGTTACCATGTGCAATTTGCAATATAACAGTTTGAATGGCGGATTGTATGGTATGATTTATATTTCTACCAGGATTCCAACATAAAGTATATGTGCACATCACAATTATTGTGATGTAATTAGATTAATAAACAAAAGCGGGTTCCATCAGTTAGTGGAGGTGCATGCCTGTAGGAGCAAGTCCTGGACAGAGTAATTTTAAATATAAGTATCATAACTCAATTTGTAAATGTTAATGTCGTCCAAGGGGGCAGTATATTTCTAATAAAATGCATTCAATGAAAGATTTAACTAAGTCCAAAATGTTAAACTCTAATCTACTCTAGTAACATGAGACATGGTATAATTGATAGCAATTGAATAATTGACTATTACATAAGTAAAATACCGTTAATCTCAAAAACAAAAGGTTCATCATACAAAACATATATACAGGGCCACTGAAATTATGCAATTGTGTGGCTGCAGCCTTTTTGCATAATTATGGGTCTTACCTATCATGATGTGAAGTAAAAGTACTTGACTTAAAAGATGTAAATATACTCCTGATGCACTTACATCTAAGTAATGACTCAGATGGACTATACTGCAAAGCAAACAACTGATATTCGATTGTCACACCTAAGAGGATTAAGCATCTATTTATTTTACCTCCCCTTTTTTTTACTTTGTATAGTCACACTCTTTGCTCTGTCTTTGCCAAAGTTCACAATGTTGCCCCTCTTCATTGGGTATTGAAAACAAAGTGATGGATAGAATGCTTGAATTAATCTCAGTCACTGGAAATCGCTCAGGCCCAATCATAATCCATTATTTTTCACCGACCATGCCACAATAGTTTAGACCCATCCATATGCAAATCAGTCTTGACCCTGCTCCAGTGGGAACAGTCCATCCTGTACTGCCAGGCCAGGTTCTCCCTGAACAGGACCACAAGCAACCCAGGACTGGTTTTGCCCTTATTCGAGATCATCAGCTTGGTTCCAGTGTCACAGTGAGCACAGGACCCACACCTGGGCATACCTGTGACCAATGCTCCCTTTAATTTTTTTCCTCTGTGTGTGGCAGAGTAAGGTCTCTATGCGCTGCAGCCAAGGCTATGTGCACCAATAACCCGATCACGCGTGTAGACCAGGGCTTTAGAGTGGAATGAAAAAATAGGGGGTCTCTCAAAGGGGCGTGACCAATGCAATTAAGGGCGTGGCTTAAAAGCAATTAAGCTAAATAACTGTGCTTAGCATAGTGTGCCACCCCACTGATATTTTGCTTCTTCTGTCATTGCATCCAGCTATATAATACAAGCAACATTACATCTACAAGAAGCCAGGACTATTGGTGTTGTCAATGGTTGTTTGTTGCATAAAGTTGTATATAATATTGAAAATGCTTCCGCTCTTGTGGTGGAGGTTGTGGCTTAATGCTCGAGCTGCCGACTTAGAAGATGGGTTTTGAGTCTCCGGTCAGCTTAACATCCTGTGATTCTGGGCAAATCAATTAATCTTCCATGCATACCAAAAAAAAAAAAATCATGTAAAACGCTCCCTTACTTTTGGGTTGAGTTCGCACTATATAAAACTTGCTGCATTTCTTTTTTAAATGTGGGGCTGATGGTTTGCCTTTTGAAAGAATTTATGTTGAATAAAGCCCATGACGGGTGCTGTGATTAACATCAATTCTTTCAAAAGGCCCACAATCAGCCTCACAGCCATGCTGCTTTAAGAAAAGAAATGCAGCAAGTCTACACACACAGCGTGTGCTTTCAGGATCATCTAAAAGCACATGTTGTGCTTATAAACTTGATGCATTTATTTTCTTACGGCGGTGCTGCGGGGCTGATTGTGGGCCTTTTGAAAGTATTTATGTCAATCACAGCTCCCGTTAAGGGCTGCATTTAACATAAATACTTTCAAAAGGGAAAGCATCAGCCCCATAGCTGCGCTCTATTTACAAAAGAAATGCATCAAGATTAAATGCACAAACGTGTGCTTTCAGATGATTCTGAAAGCACACCTCATGTTTGTAGACTTGCTGAATTTCTTTTCTAAATAGAGCGCAGCTGTGGGGCTTATTGTTTGCCTTTTGTAAGTATTTATGTTAAAAACAGCCTTGACCGGCACTGTCATTAACATAAATACTTTCAAAAGGCCCACAATGTTCCCCGCAGCCGCGCTCTAGTTAGATAAGAAAGGCAGGAAGTGCAGGAGCATTGTCTGCCTTTCGTCGCTTGAACGCTCCCCCGGGATGTGTTGGGTGTGCGTGTTTCACACACAGCACTGCGCTCTCGGTAGGACAGAGGTGCAAGCGCGCGCACCTTGCAGGGAACAGTGCCGGTGACACTAAGGGCACCAAAAACAAAGTAATGAATAGAATACTTGAATTAATCTCAGCTACTGGCAATCACTCAAGCCCCATCCTCATCCATCTTTTTTCGCCCACTATGCCACCTCAGTTTGGACCCAGCCATATGCAAATCAGTCTTGACCCTGCTCCAATGGGAACAGTCCGGCCCAAACTGAGTCTTCATTGGGTGGCAACCATTTTAAACTTTATTCTATGCTGAGTACATTACTATTTTCGATCATTCTCAAATTGGTCCCCAGCAGAGCCTCCATTTCTCTTCAAGCTCACACTTTTAAAAAACCAACAAAGAAAATAATTTAAGGGCCTAATTAGGATGTTGACACCATTGCAGAATGGAACCGCCCGACCATAAGTCGGCGGTTCCACCCGCTGAATTTGGATGCGACTGCCGTATGGCAGTCTGAAACATCCATTTTTTAATAGCAGATTGTGTGGTGGCTGGAAAAGGGCCACAGCACAAGCTGCAATCAAACAATTGATGTTTACAAACATCCCTGCACTGTGTGGCAGGCACCATGTGGTGCCTGCCACATGGTGCAGGGATGTTTACCAGGCCCCATAGCGGAGGGCCAGGGGGGAAGGGGGTCCTGCCAGGGGTCCCCAAAGTCACTTTCCGACAGACTTTCCATGTCGGGAAGGCCGACATGGAAAGGCTGTGGGAAACGGACATCATAATCTCGATGGCGGTGCCTGAGCAGGCACCGCTGCCATTTGGGGATTATGTGTCCGACCGACGGCCTGACGGGATCTCCGATTCCGTAGGAGGCGTCGGTCTTTCCCGCAGGCCACAGCAGTCTGGCCTACCGCATCATAATGCGGATGTCGGACTGCTGAGTCCGATGTCGGGCGGATCTCCACTGACAGCCTGTCAGTGGGGATCCGCCCGACATCGTAATCGGGTCCATAGTGTTTTTTCGAATCATAAGAGTAGGGGATCGTTCAGATCCCTGGAATAGGTAACAAAATATACCTGCTTGGGTGTAATACTAACATATAATATACCACACATCTTGCATACACAACATCTTAAAGGGAAAGCCAACATTCAGGTTGTTATCCTAAGTCATCTGTAGCACAAGTGGCAGACAGCCTCTGTCTTCAGTGATCAAAGTTTGCACTACTATAATTCCTATAACCCTACTATATGGGGTCAAGAATCTCTCAGTAAAGAAATTATCCTCCTGAATAAATCTGAGGGTAAAATTTAGAGAAGCTTGCTATCCAATAGGTCTAGTCTAGCAGTGCAGACCATAAGACTTGAACCTGGATTGATGAGTGCCTTTGCATGTGCAATTGGGAGATAATCAATTGGACTTTCAAAATAACTTTGCAGGTTAAAATGGTCTACCTCTGGCTCCAATATCCCTGCAATAGCCTAGTTACTGCTAAAATTAAATGTGTTACTCTCTTGTGATACCCCTGTGCTGGGTGACTCATTCAAACCCAAAGGGAAATTAGCATGAAAAACAATTTTGAGGTGCCAACATTTTAGCCTTCAATTGCATAATACAGATTAGTTGGTGTTATACCACATAGATATTCAACCCACGCAAAACTCAAGATTATGTTTTATCAGTAATTCTGTACTGCTCTAATTTAATTCTTAATTGTTACAGAGTATATGTCTACATTGGAAAGCAGAAATACAAACAAGCCACAGGATTGGACACATTTTCTACAAAATTGCATCCAAAGGATTTGACCAATTGCATCCTTGAGAATAATCTCTTATTACAGTAACTTAAACATTTCATGTTGATACTCTCCAATGTATTTGTTAGTAGGTTGATTCTAAACTCAGCCAATACGTGTTTTGCCCACATAAGTCTCACAGGACAGGGGCTTTTTCCAGGTTGAAAATAAACAGTATTGTGTCATATCTTGTGAATGCAGTAAAATTTTCCATTATATATTCGTCCATGTAAGAGAGTGTTCAAGTCATACAGTAAAAGTGATATACGCAAAAAGGGTTTTATGTGCGGTGGCTCACATGACTTGGTGAACTAAATTGTATTGTCTTACCTTACATATCAGATTGTTTTTGAGAGAGAGATAGGGTGTTTACAAGAGATAGTATCATAAAGGAGGAGCTGGAACCGGGGGAAAGCAGCAAACGATCTAAGTAAAATCATTCATGGGAGGAATGATGGGGTAATCTCAAGGGGTATTGAAAGCAACAGGAGGGAACCCCTCATATGATTTATCTATCCCTCTCTTGCACCTCTCCTAAGGGAATTCCCTAAGGTGTTTAAAAGGACTCTCACCCACTGGAATTGCCAGTGGCATGCTTCACAATTGAGTCCTCGTCTAGATACCTAGTGTATCTGGATGGGCTCGACCTTGGAAACCAAGAGACCTCTTTGATTGTAATAGGGATTCTAAAGTTAAAATTGTCTAAGGTGTCCGAAAGGTTTAGTTTATTGTTAGCGGTACCCTGACAAGGTTAAAAGTAGGTGGGGGCACTCATTGAAGAAACCAGTATCCTCAGTATCCCTTGGACAACATGTTTCAGCCATCACACTAACGCCTCACGTAATATACCAGTGCCTCACCAGGCTTAGGTGAATCCCAGTGGGAGAGAGTCCATTTAAACACTTTAGGGAGTTACCTTAGGAGAGTTGTAAGGGATAGATATATATTATGATGGTTTCCCTCCTGTTGTTTTTTATAGTCAATCTCTTGTAAAGTTAGCATACCCTGGCATGTCTTCTCAATCCCCCCTTTTGGTAAAAAATGTAATCCTAAGAGATACACATCAATTGTGCAGTGAAGGTCGGAAGAAATAGAAAAAGGAGAGAGAAAACAAAAACATTTTTTTAGAATACTTTAACGTATCAAAGAAGAGGAAGGCCAGTGACAGGCAGTGCAAGGAATAGTACCACAAACCCATCAGGAGGATGAAATTAAGTCAAGAGTTGCCTCAACTATAAGTAGTGGAAAAGAATCTGTGAGGTTCGCTTTAAAGTTTGTTCATGAGGAAAGCAATGTATCTACAAAGAGTGAAGAAATTGTTAAAACATTTGGTGTAAACCATTGCACAATAAGTAAGTCCTGAGGGTGTGAACAATGCACAGTATACCTTTCCATTCTCAGGTAGGTGTTGAGGGCTGAAAATAAGAAATCCGATAGTCAACCTATAATGTTGGAAGAAGGTAGTAATACTACGAACATCCTCCAGACAGCCTTGGGCTTGGGTATAGATATCTCCTCTGTCAACCCCACCAAATTTAAACCCAAGTTCACCTTAATTCTTCAGCTCCCATCAGGGAATTCCATTGACCTATTTCACGCTGCAGTCACCAGGGACTTACACAGAGAACCCATCAAATACATGAAGAAAAAAGGATTTCTACCATCCTGTCGGGCCTGTATGACCCATATATGCACAAAGGATGCAGAGGATTACTTGACCCAATGGCCTAGAGATGAAGAAGACATTTAAGCCCAAAAATTCCTGAGGGAGAAAGGGGAAGAAAAACATGGTTCATTAATAAGTCCCTAATGAGCCCTGCACGCACTTTCAGAGACCTTAGTTGAGAAAACCCCAACCGAATCCCAAAAGAATGAACATCCACAATATTTTGGAATCTCACATGACTAGTGGCAAAGGTGGTAACAGACAATATTAATTACAATCAGCCACTTAGAAAAAAATCACAAGGGTACAGTTTGAAGAATGTATACAATGATCAATACTTCAAGAAATGTGGTATGTTAATGAATCAGTTTTCTTAGTTAATTGCTTGAGTGCAATGTTGAAAAGCTTGGAAAGTGTAGTGACATCAGATTGTTTCTTAAAAGTGCAACTTCCAAGATTCCTCAATTGTGGGACCAAGAAATATTACATCTGGGAAAGTGGGAATACACAGGCAGAGATGGTGGGAGGATTGGGTTAGAGAGTTCGCACACGTGGTGATTGTTCATGTTTAATCCAAAGGCGCATTTGAGAGACCACACAATCTAAGCCTTTTGAATAGCAGATGACCCTTCGAGGAGATTGGTGACATGTGCGGAAGCAGCCAGTGGACCTCTCTCTCTCTCGCTTTCTCATCCCATTCCCCTTTGCCCTAATGGGTTTGGTCCTTCCCAGAAAAGTACATCTTCGGGAGGGTTAAACTCAGTGGTGGAGTTGGGATCTGGCTGCTCAGACTTCAACTCATCCCCACGGGAACACTCAGGAGACCTCAGTCCCGAGCATCGCAAGCTTGGCCAGCTGTACCTTTAGCTCTGCCAGAGCTATTTTTCAGAGAACCTGCTAAGTTTTCCATGTTTATCAATCAGCGACAGTCACACTTAATGTGTAGACACTTAGGGGCCCATTACGATGGCGGGCGGAAGCACAACCGCCGTGCTGGCGGATGCAGAAACCACCAGTTACCGCCGGCACGCAGCAGTCCACACGCCCGCCCAATTACGATGCGAAAAGCAGGCCAAACACCGCCGGCAAGCCAGCAACACCGTCTGCCATCAAAGTGCGCCCGCACACGTAGCGGCGCAGCACAACTGACACACACCGTTCGACGAAACACGTCCCGCCCGGCGCATAAATTACGATGCCGCAAACAAACGGCTCCCACGGCAAAGAGACACCGCACGTGAAAGAGAGGCGGAAACACGGACGCAGAGCACGGACAACGAAGAAGCGGCACCCCGGGCATGAATCCAGCACTGCAGGCCCTTCCCATGCTTCTGCTGATGCACCACCAAGGACGCAACGTACCGCGGAGACGCAGGTAGGCACACACACAACAAGTGCACGCAAACAACGCACACAGTGCAAGGGCGGAAAAAGCAGACAACCCCCACCAGCGCGTGCACACTACACATCCACCATTGCATCCACATATGACACACAGGCCAAATCCTAACATCGCGGAACACATGTGTACACACCACCTGGGACTAGGAACCAACCACCCCGTCACGGCCCCAAAGCGCCGATGACGCCGCCACACATGCGCACAACGCAGAGGCCAACCGCAGCGCCATGCATGCGTCGCACACAGACACAGGGACACAACCAAGCAGCACACACATCAGCCCCACCCCGAACGCACATGACACGTGACAGGCCGGCCACAGACATGTCCCCAACGCCCAATTCACGGACAACACCCAACGCCACACAACCGACGCACACATGTCAGTGAAGACACGCAACTGCAGGACACACCCCAGTGTAACAAACATGGCGTAGCACACAGCGGCGGCAACACCAACTAGGAGAAGCAGGGCTCCCTTCGGGAAGAGGAACGCCAGTACCACACTGAAAAACCCATACCACCCTGCACATATGAACAAGACACATGAAACGGAACACCAAAGAGCCCGGGACCGACAACAGGTGGCCCAAGAATAACATCCACACACAAGGCCCAACGCAGAGCGGAAAGGCAGCCTGCCGCCCACACAAGGGAGAGCAGACAGCACTGAATGACCTTCCATTCCAACACCGAAACCACAGCCCTACGACAGAAGCCGGTGAATACAGCCATTGTCCAAGAATAGACCAACACAGGCATGCCGAGGAGACCGACCACAGGGCAGATAGCGCATATCACAGAAGCACACAACGGACGGGGAAGAAAGAAGAAAACACTCCCCCATGTCGGCCACATGCAAGTTAATTGGAAGGAGTCACACAGCACTGACCTTGAACTGTCTGAGAAGCATGTGGGAAGAGGGCCCGTGTCCTCCAAACAAGCCAACAGAACACAAGTCCTGTCTCCCCACGACTACACAGAGCTCACAGCAACCCCGGAGCGTGCACATTGCAGACTGCACACACAGCCGGAGCACGCCACCTCTACGAACCGCTGCGAAATGGCAACCGCAACACACCTACCCAACTACGCCGAACAGCTCAAGCTGTACCAAACCAACACGATACATACATTGGGATGCGATCTCCTGTCCCTGCTGAACGTAAGTTACCGACTGACTTACCGCATCACATTGTTCAGCTGCGTCATGCCCGTCTTCTACTGTCGGAGGTGTCCCTACCAGCATCCCGTCGAGATATGCCTCTCCAACCCGGCATGTCTGAAGGCGGACCTGCTACCACTACTCCTCCCTCTGGACGCACACGACAGGGCCTGCTCTGCCTCTGGGGGCATGGCGTATGTGGCCAACATCGCACGCGCACTGAAATGGAACCACTGTGCCTCCACACGACGGATCATCGAGAACAGCTACATCGAATGTCACCCAGCATGCCCCATCATGGTCCTCCAAGGGACAACCTACGAACAACACCTTGACAGCCACCATCCGCTTCATTGGCTGGCAAACATGTACACCACCAATGACATGGAAGCCCTGCTGGACGGCATCGCATACCTGACAACCTGTAAATACGTCGGACCACAACGCAGGTTCCCCGAGTGACCTATGAAGTCCAACCCCGCACCCATGCTCAGCTTCCGCACGGACTGGCCAGTCACCACCACAACAGCCATACCAAACGACCGGCAACTGTAACCACACCATCAACGACATCGCCATGACATCGGATATGACCGGGACATGCACACTGTTCCCCATCACATCCAGGAACACCGCATGCATCGTGGGAGGCAGTGGCATGGGCTCTGTGCATCGCACCCACATGGACGGAACTGCACGAACAGCCAGGACACGACATGGATCCAGCGCACATGGACACACACACCGCTCAGTGGACATGAATAGGTCGCCTGGAGTCTGTGGGTGCTGCACCCTCCCACCCCCGCCCCGGGAATCCCATACCAGGACCTTTGCATGGACGACAAGTGCATACAACAACAACACGACCCCAGTGACTGTGACATGTCCAGTAACCACCACAGTGCAACAACAAGTAGCACGCCGCTGCATGCACGCAAGCACATGCCCTGATGTCATCTCACATGCACGCGTGCATGAGGAACAACCGCAGCAAACCTGTCACATGGAACTGAGATGGACTGTGCCCATGATGCCGAGCGGTCTGGTAGGCTACATGTATACCGTCTGTGTCAAAGTCCGCAGCTCCGCAGCTATACGTAAATGTACATTAGCACAGCCTTGGCCAAGCAGATGTAACCCCACACCCTATCCCATTTGTAATCATGCTCAGTATATCCTCAACATGTATTCCGCTGCCAGTAGTGTCCACTATACTGCATCACAGAGGACAGAAGACTCAATATAATGTTTGAAACCAAAACTGTCTCCGCTGACTCATTTCACAAGTACGAATGAGAGAGGATGAGAGTATGTGAAGTACACGGCAGTCGTGACATGACCATGTAGTCCACTGGTATTGGATGTCAACGCAAATGAGTAGCACTACTGTGGAAGACACACATGTGTCGTGTGAAGTCGTATGGACGCAGTGCTCAGGTGGGTGGGTGCGACGGGTAGATGCGCACATGCCAAGTTGGAGCACGCCGTGTTGGGAGGGGTCATGAACAGTACACCACCGCTTCCCTGGGCATTGTGAGAGGACACCTGTCGGGGGGAGTGAACACGTGTGTGCACAGCAGCCGGGCACACGTACAAAGCGGTACCAGGCGCACCTCAGCCCACCCTCTGTGGACAAGCTGGATCCTGTTGTGCGCCCGCCATGCCCCTTGACAAGGCACACACAGCCCCAGTCGACCAGGTGTAACCCCAACATAGTCAATCCGCACAGGCGATACAGGGCACGGGATGGCAGTGGAGCATGGTGTGTGAGAGGTCTCCTCGCGCTCCTCCTGGTCATATCACGCAGGCAATAGAACCTCAACGTCTAGCATGGCACAAGTCAAATGGAAGTGTAGGGGGACGCACCACAGCACGAGCAGCACTGACGTCACGGGAGGTGGCTCGCACCATCCCATCCATTGCCCATCATACCAACCACGACACATGCCATTGCGACTAAGTGCAAGCGCGTGCGCCACCACCCCGAGCCCTCCCCAGAGAGGCCAAAGAGTGAATGTGTGGGCCAACAGCCACAGACGGACGCGGCCTGGCCGCAAGGGCAGCCACAGCCACTGGGTGTCGCAGGTGGCGGATCCGGAAGGCGAAGACTGTGATGCATAGTCCATGCAGGCCGGGTCTCCATTTGGGGCACCACGCAGGTGGACGGCGTCCCGCCACACATCATACCCTGAGACAGCCCACTCGTGCAACTGGACCCACACATACACTCCTTGCCCTCTCTGGTGCGAGCTTGGGGCTGCCTGTGCAAGCGCTAGCCTCGCAGGTGAGCATGCATATTGGGGGCGAGGGGAGGACATGAGGGCTGGGGCGAAGATGACTGTATCACTGTCAGTTAGTACAAGGGATGACCCAGATGTGGAAAGGAAGAGACGTGTCCCGTGTGTACTGCAACTAGTCGCCAATCCAACTACCCCCCATGTCCGGAATGTAAGCCCGCACCTAGGCCCGCCCATCCGCCACATCGAACATACCACCAGCACGACAACCTTCCCATTCGAAACACTGACTGGGGGTGGCGACCAGTGAACAATCATGTGTAGCCTACCCACGCGTACATGTGGGCCCTCCATGATCCATGTCACCTGCGGCAAAGACATGACATGCGCAATGAGGGAAGTGAGGAGAGCTGCCCGCCCCACGCGCAGAAGGTGCATCAGCTCCACAGACCCAGCAGCGAGTCCAACAGGGGTCACATGTGCAGGGGCAGCTGTGCCTGGTGTGAAGGCACATGCATATAGACAGCACATCGACCAATGTGTAGTCTGCCCACATCCACAGTCCATCATCATGCGGACATAGGAATTGAACACAGGGCAACACATCTTAGTTGGTGCACCCACCGTGACCAACAATGCGCAATCATCGACGTACCCGCCCTGTGCATGGCCCCCACCCAACGGAGGCACATCCAGTGCCACCATCCCACACACACAAGCCTTCCACGGAACATGCTGTGTCCAATGGTCAGTACAGAGTCAGCGCCCATCTGGTGGATCCTGAACAGGAGACACATGCACACACATGCCAGCTCCCACTATGTACGTCTGCCACCTGGCACGTGCAATGTAACCTCTCACCTGTGACGTGTGACTGCAAGCACACAGCTGTCTTGGTATGGGGCTGTCAATGTGGACACCAGTCAATGTTTCGGGAGCTGTGATCCGTACAGTGCTGTACATAGGGTGCAGTGCTGACACCTACTACTGTCTCATATCCCCTCGTGCCACAGGTCCCACTTGTATTGGCCGCTCAGCCCGTGCCCACATCGTCGTCGTCGTGTGCCATACTCATCCAGCCTCGGAAGCAGTTCCATGCTCAGCAGACACTCATGTTGCCGTGGCGTTGCCGCTTGACGAATATGCAGTCAGTCCCCATCAGCACGCCCGCAAGTCATTGGGGCCTAGATCCCCATGTGCATGCACATGGCAGTGGTATGTCTCACTTGCCATTGCCATTGTTGGGAGACCTGTGTAAGTGTATTGTGGCCGTGCCGTCCCAGCTTGACAGCTGGGCTGTGGCTCATGTGCTTGCTCAGTCATGTCAGTGATGTGTATGCGAAATTGCTATGTGCCGTGTTGCTTTGACATGTGTCCTCTGCCATTTAACCCAGGCGGAGACCGAACATTGACCGCCCATACCAATTGCTGGCGGACATGGACGATACAGAGGTAATCAGGAAGTTTCGGCTGGACAGGCCAACTCTGCATCGACTGTGTGCCATGTTAGAGCCCCATCTCCGTCCCCGCAGGGTGTATCCGACTGCTGTCACCCCCACGGCTAAGGTGATGGCCGCCATGCATTTCTTCGCCACTGGGTCATTCCAGCACACAGTGGGCAGTGGAGGAGGGATGTCCCAGCCCATGTTCAGCAAGGTGCTGAGGGATGTACTGGCAGCCATGATGCTGTACCGGAACAGGTACATCAGATTCCCCAGGGCTCGTGAATTGGCGGCAGTGAAGGGTGCATTCTATGCCCTTGGCAGAATCCCACACGTCGTGGGAGCCATTGACTGCACTCATGTTGGCCTTGTTCCACCACAGGCCACTGAGCACCTGTACCGCAACAGGAAGCACACGCACTCCCTGAATGTGCAAGTGGTGTGCCTTGCGGACATGGTGATCACCCACGTGTGTGCCAAGTTTCCAGGCTCGGCCCATGACGCACACATAATGCGCAACAGCATCTTGCCACGACTGATGGCCAATCTGCAACAGGATCGTGCCTGTATTGTCGGTGAGTATGTGGAGTGGTGTAGCATGCTGGTTGTGCGATGCTGTCCCCTGTCCAGTTGGAATTGCAACGGTTCTCTGTGTCCCTCACACCCAGGTGACTCTGCGTATCCGAATGGGGCATGGCTGCTCAGTCCATTGAGGAATCCTCGCACCCCAGCAGACGATCGATACAATGAGGCACATGGGAGGACCAGACGTGTGGTCGAGCGTACCTTTGGCCTCCTCAAGTCCAGGTTCAGGTGCCTGGACCGCACCGGGGTGCACTGGCGTACTCCCCACAGAAGGTGTGCCAGATAGTGGTGGCGTGCTGCATGCTGCACAATCTGGCCATTCGGAAGCAGATCCCCTCATTGTGGATGACGGAGATCAACCAGGGCCCCAGCCCGCAGACCAGGACAGCTCGAGTGAGGTGGACAGCGGAGAGGAGGAAGCTGGGAATGTGCGCCAGCAGCTCATCGCCCGCTACTTCACTTGACGGTGAGTGTCCATGTACGACGGATGATGTGTCTGTATCTGTGCAGGTGTGTGTGCTGTGTCAGGGTGGCCGTATGTTCACTGCGTGCAGTGTGTCAACGCTCCATGGCCAGGGTAGTATGCCACTGTTGGTGACTGTGGCATTGTGCCCTATTGCTCTGTGCGATGTGTGTACATTGCTTGTAGTTGTTGACATGTACTGTGTGATGGGTGTGTGACACACTCATTTAATGTGCTCCTGTTCTGTCTCCCACCCCTAGGTCCCTACAGGCCCTCCGGATTCCATTGCCATGCCACG
Source organism: Calotriton arnoldi (assembly GCA_963921515.1). Lineage (NCBI taxonomy): Eukaryota > Metazoa > Chordata > Amphibia > Caudata > Salamandridae > Calotriton > Calotriton arnoldi. The sequence goes on along the minus strand of CAWUFW010016971.1, from coordinate 145,035 downwards.
CATCAGGTGCCTTTCCGCCCAAGGTGGCCGTTGTATTCCGTACAAATAAAACACAGGGCACAAACAGCAGTTAGTGAAAAAGGTGCATTTATTACAAACTGTGACATGTGATTGTGTGTAAGGTGATGACAAAAGTGGTGCGTGCAGTGACAATGAGCTGTCGGTCATGGCTGCGTGATGATCAGGGTGTACCCACTGGTTCTATGTCCATAGTCCAACACACACATGCCATCCAGCTGGCTGTGTGGAGTGGGATCGTAGAGCAAGTCAATGCAGTGGCTGGTCAAGGAAGGCTGGCGGAAGGCTGGCTGGCTGCCTCACTTGCGACTGGAGCGTGCGAAGTCCTCCCGGGAGATCTGTTTCCTCTTCGGACGGCCCCTTCCACGTTTGGGAGGGGGTGTGTGGTGGCGACCTGCTGGTGGTGGGTGAGGTGTGCTCACTGGCTGTGGACGCAGGGGAAGTGGACACTGCTGCCCGAGCCTGCGCCCTAGCAGGTGGTGGCGGAGGTGGTGTTGCTGGCCTTGCCTGTGACCCCACCGCCACCACCAGCTGGCCCATGAGGTCCACGAGTTGGTCCATACGGGACACGAATTGGCCCATATGGGCGTCCATGGACCTCAGCACCCCCAGCACCTCCCGCGTGTCAGTAGCAGACCTGGCCCATTGTCCTTGGGCCTCTTCATAGGCCCCAAGGACTCTGGCCATTTGAGGCAGGGCATGGCTCCCAGGGGAGGCTGGCGTTTCCCTGACCCTGCTCCTCCTACCAGTCCTGCTGCCACCGGCCTGCCCACTAGCCACATTGCACACCACGGTCCTCGCTGTGGCTCCCAGGGTGGATCCAGTCGGCCGGGCCACCACCTGCGCTGGGGCTGGTGCCAGCGAAGACGTGGTGGTGGTGGAGGCGGTGGTGGTCGGTGCGGCGATGGTGGCGGTTACGGCAGTGGTAGTGGCCGCAATGACCGTGGGTGTGGCCGCAACGACAGTGGCAGCAGGGGACTGGGACTGTTCAGCATCCCTGGATGATGGGTTGGTGGGTAGGAGGGGTCCTGGGGAGCGGCTGGGCCCTGCCACGCCAGATGGGCCAGCTTGGTGGTCCGTGTCCGAAGAGGAGGACAGATCCTCCAGATCCGTGTGTCCTCGTTGGGGGCTTGTAGGCTGGCTGTGCTGGCTGCTGTCTCCATCCCCAGCATCCAGCAGTTCGTCACCTGTGGAGAGAATGAGATTTGTTATTGTGTTGCACCTGGCGAAGTATGTATTAGTCGTCTGACATTGGCAGTTCGTGCAATCTCGTACATGGGTTTCCCGGAGGCGAGTGTGTGGCAGTGGCATCTGTAGTTGTGTGTGCTAGGCAATGGGACTGTGTGCTGTGCAAATGTGGCATGGGACGGATTGGCCATGCCGATGGGTGTGTTGCTGTGCCCCTACTCATTGTGACTCTGGTGTATGCGGGCTCCTGGCCCATCCTGGGTCTGGTTTGTACTTTGCTTTTGGGGTTCAAATGGAACGCTTAGGAACGCATATGGCAACATGGGGGCCATGCCCCAGATTCGCATTTGGGAGGGGATATGCTTTTGGGGTTCAAATGGAACGCTTAGGAACGCATATGGCAACATGGGGCCATGCCCCAGATTCGCATTTGGGAGGGGATATGCTTTGGGGTTCAAATGGAACGCTTAGGAACGCATATGGCAACATGGGGGCCATGCCCCAGATTCGCATTTGGGAGGGGATATGCTTTTGGGGTTCAAATGGAACGCTTAGGAACGCATATGGCAACATGGGGGCCATGCCCCAGATTCGCATTTGGGAGGGATATGCTTTTGGGGTTCAAATGGAACGCTTAGGAACGCATATGGCAACATGGGGGCCATGCCCCAGATTCGCATTTGGGAGGGGATATGCTTTTGGGGTTCAAATGGAACGCTTAGGAACGCATATGGCAACATGGGGCCATGCCCCAGATTCGCATTTGGGAGGGGATATGCTTTTGGGGTTCAAATGGAACGCTTAGGAACGCATATGGCAACATGGGGGCCATGCCCCAGATTCGCATTTGGGAGGGGATATGCTTTTGGGGTTCAAATGGAACGCTTTAGGAACGCATATGGCAACATGGGGGCCATGCCCCAGATTCGCATTTGGGAGGGGATATGCTTTTGGGGTACATGCTGTGAGCCATGGGTGCCGAACGTGACATGTGTTGTGGCAGCATGACAGTGCATGGTCTGAGGTGTGTGCATGCCTGACATGCCCTGCATATTTGCTGTCTGTTGTGGTTACTGGACATGGCATTGGACGCATCGTTATGAGTGAGTGATAGTTGTGTGCCAGCCAACGTATTGCAGTTGTCCCATCTCCTTGGTGTGCGTGCTGCCCTGTGCCATGTGCATCACTGCAGTGCTCGGGGGTGTGGCCCATGTTGTGTGTTGTTGCTCACAGTGTGTCGTGCGCTTAATTGACTTCTGGCACATGGTTGATCATGGGCATGTGTCTTAGCGTGACTGCTGTATGTGTGGCAGCTGTGCGGATGACATGCCTTTCATGAGACTGGGGCTGACGGATGGGATGGATGGTATGTTGTATGTGCATGGTGTGTCTGTGAGTTTGATGGGTTCAGTGGTGTTCGTGTGCATTTCTGTTGTTCCGCTCTGTTGCGTCTAGTGTTGTTTGTCTTACATAGGCGTAGTTGTGGGGTGTGCGGTTGACAGGCAGTGGGGGCTACATGGACAGGACTTCAATGGTGTTTCGGTTGTGTGTGATGAGTTGCACAGTGGCTGCCGTGTGGGACTATATTCAGTGTGGCTTGTGCATGCAGACGTGGCTCCTTGGGTGTTGCTATGTCTGTGATGGGTCATGTGGGGTGTGAGTCTGTTGTTCATGTCCGTGTGCACATTGTTCACTTGTTCGTGACGGTGGGCGGTGCTGCGTGTTCGTCTGCTACGTGACATGTCCCATGTGTTGGTGGTGTTATGGTCCTCATGCCTCCAGTAATCCAGCCCTGTCCAGTTTCCCACCTGCAAGTTGTTCGTGCGTGCACTGTACTGGATGCCACATGGCTCTAAGCGGGGGTGCTCCATGTTGCAGGTCTGTGGGGGTGGGGGTGTAGTGGGTCGTGGGGTGGCTGTACACCCACTGACACCGATTGCTGTGGACCGTGATGTCTGCCTTTCGGCTGTCGTTGTGCACTGCGGTGGCTGACACGTGGCTGTGGGGTGTGGGGATGCTCCTCCTTGCTGTGCTGTGGGACTGGGGCCTGGTGTGTGTTGTACTTGGGCTGTCCACCGTCCCACCCACTGCACTTTGTGTTCCTGCCACTTACCTGTTACTTGTCGGTTAGTGCAGCTGTGGCGGACACATGGGTGTGGTGGGTGCTCGTTGTGGCGCTTCTGGCATATTTGGGGACCTGTTGGTGGTTATGTGGCTGGCTTAGTGTACACATGTCCCCACGCATCTTACAGTTGTTCGGTTTGGGCTGTGTGTGGTAGTGTCTGTTGCATGTGTGTGTGATGTGTTGTGTATTGTGTGCTGGACATGGGGGTGTTTGTCCCTGGGAGCTGTGGCATGGTAGTTGCGCATGTGAGTACATAGCGGTGTGCTGGTATACATTAGTTTGTACTTACCAGCCTCCACTCCCTCTGCTAATCCGGCGAGGATCTCCGGATGGATTACGACTCGCACCTTCTCCTCCCACGCTTTGAAGGTCTTAAAGAGCGCGGGATTCCCTCCGCCAGTGACGGCAGCCAGCTCTCTGTTTTTGCCCTCCTTCTTCTTGACCAGGCTCTTTACGTCATTCCAACGTTTGTTTATCTCGACTCTGTTCCTGGGCAGGGTCCCGACTGCATTGACCTGGTCTACGATCCGGTTCCACATTCTGTTTCTGGTGGCTAGTGGTGTGTGCTGGACCATGTTCCCATAGATTTGTGGGTACACCTTGATGATCTCGTCGACCATGACCGTCAGCTCCATGGGCGTGAACTTGGGCATCCTTTGTGGTGCCATGGTGTTTGTGGTGCTGGTGCGGTGTGTGTTGTGTGATGTGCAGGGGGTTTGTGGTGCCGGTGTTTGGTGGTGGTGGTGGTGGTTGTGATGTGTGCGTTTCTGTGGTGTGCTGCTGTCCTTGCTGTGTCACTGTGTCCTCTCCTCTCCTCTCTGGTTTGCAATGTAGCAAGGGGTTGTGGTCTGTGGGAGTGCTGCTTTTGTACTCACCTATGTGGGTGTGTCCTCATGGTCTGTTGTTTTCAGGTGTGTTGTGTCTGGGGTTCTGGCCTTTGTATTTTTTGTTTGTCCGGGGGGGTGTTTTCGGGATGTGTACTGTGCTTGTGTATTTGTGTGTGCCTTGCTGTGTGGACTTGTTGGCCATGCTGTGTGCTATTGGTTTTGTGTGCGGATGGTTTCTGTGCAGGTACGTTGGCGCCATGGCTTCTGCCGTGTCGATTCTCATCGGCGTTGTTTGCGCTGGCGGGCGGTATATTTGCTGTTTTTCCGCGCTCATGGCGGTGCGATCGTAATTTCACGTGCGGTGTGTCGGCCGTGTGGGCGGGCGGTTTTGTGTTGTCGTGCGTGTTTCCGTCCGTGGCGGGCGGTTTGACTCCGACTCGGACGATGGCGGGCGGTATTTTGTGTGATTTTTCGCCGATGGCGGTTTTCGGTTTGTGTACTCATAATGGCGTGGTCGGTGTTCAGGCGGTGTGTGCGGGCGGATTTTTGCCGCTTCCATGCCTGGCGGATTTATTTACGCCGGGTATCGTAATGGGCCCCTTATTTCCCAGATAAACAGTCAAAGAGCACACTTGTATTATCATATCTTGGTGGCACAGCAGCCTCTTGGTCAATTCCTCTGGTTGGGCAAGATTACACAATCCTTTATGATTATTCCACATTTAAGGCAGAGATGAAAAAACTATTTGACTGCCATGTTTTCATGCAGTTGGTTGACTCCGAGCTGCTGAACCTAAAACAAGAAGGGAAAGATTCACTTACCTATATTACGACCTTAAATCGGCTAGTGGCAAAGTCACAGACCCATAGAAAAAGCATAGCTTGTTGTTTTACCGCAGACTCAGGGATAACTTGATGGATATGCTTGCACAAGTGGTTAATCCTCCAGACACTTGTGAGGAGTTGATCGATCTGGTAGTAAAACTAGATCATCATCTTTTAGAAAGAAGAAATGATCGAGGTCTATCAGATAACAAGATACTGGTGGTCAGAGAATGGAGGTCAGAAGTGGTGAAACCAGATGTCGAGTCAGAACCAATGCAGATCAGAGGAATCAGAGGACCACTGTCAAAGGATGAAAGGCAGTGTGAAAGAGACTTAAAACTTTGTGTTTTCTGTGGTAAACAAGGGCACTTCCCACGGGATTGGTCTGGTAAGCCCAAGAAGATGGACAGGGTATGTGAAATGACTAAATCCAAATCGGGAAACTAGACAATCGTGAGGCTTCAAAGATTAGCCTTTAGTGTGAGACAAGTATGACAGTCTCCAAGACCCTAGAACAAATCAATTCAGAGCAGGGGTTTGAACACTTTTATGTTCAGTAAAGTTAGATTGGGACAACAATAACACAATCTCTATTGACAACCTTTCAGACTCCGAAGTCACTGGCAATTTCCGGGATATTGCCTTTACAAAACAGCAAGGAATACCATTTTGTCCCAAGGAATTTCCTGAATTAGTAAGACCTTTTGATGGCAGTACATTGTTGTGTGGCCCAATTGTGCATACTAGTGTGGAGTTAATGTTAGCTATATGAGGCAATCATGTGGAAAAGGTTAAGTTTGACCTCATCAATGCGCATCAGTTTCAACCGATATCAGGAATCCCCTGTCTACAGACACATCATCCAAGCATATAGTGGAGTAACCTTCAACTGACCTCACTCTTGGAATATTGCAGGAAACTCGGTTGAAAACCCTGCACTCCTACCAAGGAAGCGTGAGCATGTGCCACTGAAAAAGACCAGTAGCTAGCCCAAACACTTCCACCACCTTATAGGGAATTCGAAAGCGTATTTGCTAAAGGGAAGGCTACTTCCCTCCACCTCATCTTCCATATGACTGCCGGATAGACTTACAATCAGGGGCTCAAAATCCATGTAGTTGAAAATATGCCCTAACCAAAAAGTTCTTTATTCTTTGTCCCCTGAAAAGAGGGTTAGCTCGGAATCTATTGATTACAGGGTACTAAATAGGATCACAATCAAGAACCGATACCCATTACCATTGATCTCAAACCTTATGGATCAGGTAAAAACTGCTAAAATCTTCAGAAAACTAGATCTGCGGGGGCATACCATCTGGTGCGAGTCTGAGAGGGGGATGAGTGAAAGACGGCATTTTGCACTACGTTTGGGCTTTACGAGTATCTCTTCATGCCCAGTATTTTATTAATGAAGTGCTGCAAGAATTTTTGGATTATTGTGCAGTCGTTTACATTGATGAAATTCTCATCTTTTTATCTCCCTCACTGAGCACATTCAAAACACCAAAGGTACTCCGAAAATTGCACAAAAATCACCTTTTTTGCCAAGCTCGAAAAATGTATCTTTCATGTGCAAGAGGTAGAGTTTCTAGGGTACCTATTATCCCCTGCTGGAATCGAAATAGATCCCAAAAAGGCCACAGCTATTGTGCAGTTGAAGTCTCCCTAGAGTGTCAAGGAAGTACAATGTTTTCTGGGATTTGCCAACTTTTACTGGAGATTTATAGATCATTTCTCAACCTTGGTGTCTCCCATCACTAAGCTACTATGTAAGGAAGTTAAATTTCAATGGGGCAAGATGCGGAACAAGCCTTTTTACAGCTAAACATGCTTTTACAAGCCCCTATATTGAGACACCCAAATGCAACACAACCATACATCGCAGAAGCAGATGCCTGTAATGTAGCGGTAGGCGGGTACTTTCACAGAGGCATTAGAAGTAAGGAGAGTTACACACAATGGCTTAATTTTTAACAGAAACTAAACCCAACAGAAGCAAACTAGTGAGTGGGAGACCATGAGCTATTAACAATCAAGAAGGCATTTGAGGAATGGAGGCATTATCTTTTAGGCATTTTACACACCATTACAATACTCATGGACCACAGAAACTTAATTTTTTTTAAGTCAGCTAGGCCTCTGTCCACCCATTAATTGCACTGGATGCAATTTTTTAGTGACTATGATTTTGTGATTCGATTTCAGCCTGGTCCACGACATAGGAAGGCGGATGCCCTCTCACACTATGGCCATAATGTTACCGAGAACATTTGTGAAGCTCCATACATCATTCCATTCAAACAGTTTCAGGGAGCACTGATGTCTAGTAATGACTTTATGACTCAAGTAGTACAGGACCAGGGTATAAGTGAAACCTTCCAAATAGCCCAAGCATTGCAAGGCCAGAAGATACAGGATCTGACATATGTCAATGAAGAATTATTTTTACCCACAGCACATCTTCAAACACAGGCTCTGGACTGGTGTCACTCCAGTATTATGGCAGGGCATCTGGGGAATAAAACCCTAGAACTCATGCAACAACATTTTTGGTGGCCATCCATTTCCATGGACAAAAAGAACTTCATACAAAACCGTGCCATTTGGGGTCAGAGCAAAAGTTCCCATCAGGCACCCACAGTGTATTTAATGCTGCTACCCACCCCACGAACCCTTGGCATACCATCTCTTTAGACTTTGTAGTAGACCTACCCAAAACCTTAACTGGTTTCACCACTGTGTTAGTAAAAGTGGACCATTTGACCAAAATGGCCTCTTTTACTCCCATTAGGGCATTGACCAAAAACCCAAAAAAATGGCTAATACATTTCTTTAAGCAGTGGTTAGGTTGCTCAGATTCCCTTCTGTTCTCATATCCGACCGCAGGACACAATTTATTTCAAAGTTCTGGAAGACTCTGCGGACTTTTGGAAATGGATGCCCCTTTGTCCTCTAGTCACCATCCCCAAACAGATGGACAGACCGAAAGGGTAAACCAATGTATGAAGCAGTATTTACAGTATCAGCTTTTGCAGGCTGATCAAGATTGGACTGACTATTTGTGGGTGGCTGAATTTGCTTAAAATAATGCAGTAAATGTGTCAATGGGGTACTCTCCATTTTACTGCAAGTTCATCTACTACACAAAAATGTTAGAAATCAACACCAAGCCAATGTCCTCTTCACCAGCAGTGCATGTGTTTGTTAATCAGATAGCACAAATCCATGAAAGAGCACAAGAGAATTTAAAAGCTCCAAAGATTCAATACAAAGTACAAGCTGATAAACATCGGAGAACAAGTCCTGATTTTCAAGAAGGGAAACAGTATGGTTGTCCACAAGAAACATCTACTTAAAAAGGCAAAGAAATTTCAGCCTTGGTTTATTGAATCATTCACATTCACCAAGAAGGTGAATGAGGTGGCCATGAAACTGGACCTGCCCAAAACCTTACTAATACACCAAGTATTCCATTTATAGTTACTGAAACTGGTTCCATCCAAAATTGGCACTTCACCCAAACCCTTAGTTCTGCTGAAAAACAGTGATTCTGATTCTTAAAGGCAATATTAGATTCCAAAAGGGTACGCAATAAACTATATTATCTGACGATTGGAAAGGGTTTGGCCCAGATTATTGTACATGGGAACCAGCAAGGCACATTCACATGGCCTAACTGCTGAGATTTTTCTATCGCAAAAATCCACCCAAACTAAAGCCTGTGGGAGGGACCTAATAAGGGATATTCTATCGGACCTGCATGACCCATGTATGCCTAAAGGATGCAGAATGTTTTTTGACCCAATTGCCTAGTGATGAAGAAGACATTTGAGCCCAAAACTCCTGAGGGACAAAGGAGAAGGGCAACATGGTTCAGTAATAAGGCACTAGTGGGCCCTGAATCCCAAAAGAATGAAAACCCAAAAGATTTTGGAATCTTGCAAGACTAGCTGCAATTTTGGGTGTGACTTACTATTTAAGCCACGCCTGAACTGCTCTGAGACACTTGTTGTTCCAATACTACAGTGGTAGGATCCTCGTTGAGCTTGGCTCCTGCTCCGACACAGCAAACCTCTGCAAAAGAATGAGACGAGGTGCAGTGACAACCAGACAATAAGGCAGTAACGTACTGGCATATCTACGTGCTAAAATCTCTGACAAACTCATGTTTATGAACTAACCCTGAATCTTGCTTTCAACGTGAAACGCTGCAAAACAAAAAGAGATTTGTTACAATAATATCATAGTGAACTGCTTGGCAAACAATTGCATGACAATCATTGTTATGAACATACAATTTGCAAGTCTGTTTGAGCTAGCACTGAACTCGATAATTGTCTGCACATACATGTTAATACCTAAAATACTGTGTGTATCATTGGCATGCCACATGCAAAATTTATGTTATTTGAAGGCTACTTATGTTATTAGAATTTTCTGTTATTTTGAGTCTGATTTGAGTTATTAGAGAATCTTGAGCAAGGTGGTAACGGACAATATTAACCACAATTAACCACTTAGAAAAAACATATAATTACAAGGGTGCAGTTTGAAGAAGGTATGTAAAGATCAATACTGTGAGAAATGCGGTATGTTAATGAGCCAGTTTTCTTAGTTAATTCCTGTAGTGCAAATGTTTAAAACCTTGGAGAGTGTAGTGACATCTAATTGTTTCTTAAAGGTGCAATTTCCAAGATTCCTCGCTTATGGGGCCAACAAGTATTACATGTGGGAAAGTAGGAATACACAGGTACATGTACTTTCTTAGGGACGGTGGGAGGATTGAGTTAGAGAGTTCGCACACAAGTGATGATTGTTCATTTTTCATTCAACAGACGCATCCGAGAGACCACGTAGTCTAAGCTTTCTGAATAGCAGATGACCCTTTGAGGAGATCGATACCAGATGTGGAAGCAGATGGAGAACCTTCCTCTCTCCCTCTCCCATTCCCTTTTCCCCCTTTTCCCTATTGAGTTTGGTCCTCCACTGATAAAGTACATTTTCGGGAGGGTTAAGCTCAGTGGCGGAGTTAGAATCTAGCCGATTGGACTTCGACTCATCCCCACGGCAACACTCCCAGTTAGTGCTTGACACATCCAAGATCAGCAGATCTCATCAAAAGTTGATTCAAGACCTCAAAAACACCCCAATATACTTTTAAAGGAAGCAATCAAAGGTGGAAACATTGTCCTACTACTTCCAGATGATTATATCAAAGAAGCTAATCACCAGCTAACAAACACCAATTGTTAGGAATCATTATCAGAAAACCCAACAAGCATCATACAAGAGAGCCTCAAAACCAAGCTTAGACAAGTTTTATCAACTGAAGAAGAACGTAAGAACCTTTATATTTGACATCCAGTCATGGTCATTTTTTATCTAATGCCTAAAATACATAAAAAGGGATCAATAATTGTGGGAATAAATTCCATTTGCTTCCTGTTAGGGAGATTCATTGATAATCAATTGTTTTCAAATATGAACAGCTTAGCTTCATATGTACATGATACAAAAACATTCTCCAAGTACTAGAGGACATTACGTGGCAGGAGAATTACTGCTTAGCTACAATGGATGTAAAAATAATTAATAAATACATAAGAAGATGGCCTCTCAACTTGTTCAATTTCTTTCTGCAGAAGCAAGGGACTTCAATGGGAGCAAAAGTCGCTCCAATGCACGCTTGCATCATGATCAGCAAAGTTGAGAAGCACTGGTTGTGGAGTGAATGATATCAGAATCTAAACCAATACATTGGGGCCGATTCCGATCTCGGCCGGTAGGGCTCCGAATCGGATTCGGCTTTACCGGATCCGATTCGGAGCCCTGTTTCCCGACCGAACCGTACGCGGGTCCGGCCGGCCGAGTACGATGCGAAATCGCCGACCGACTCGTCCGGGCGTCCCGACCGCTCCGACCGACTCGCTCCCGGCTCGAACCGCTCCGACCGACTCGCTCGGACTCGGCTTCGCACCGCGCAATGGAGACGTTTCCCGGCCGGGTAAGTACGATGCGCGCCGCGAGCAGTCCGACCGAACCGCGCACTCCGGCTCGTAAGAGCTGTCGGAGCCATACTTTGGGGGTCCGTGTCGGACCCCCTGTACGCGTAGCCGCGCGAGTCGCACACAGGGGGACCCATGGGTCCCCCTACCTGTGCGTGTACGGCGCGATCGCTTCGGCCGCGTACCCGCTGTAGGGGCGCCCTTGTCCGACTCGCACCCATTGAGTCAATGGGAGCCCGCGTACGCGTTGTACGACCGGCTCCCATTGACTTCAATGGGAGTCCGACCGACTCGAGTCCGATAACATACGGACGCATCGTACTCGTTCGGTCGGACTGCACGGGTCCGATTCGGTCGGAAATCTCTCCGGGTCCGGCTCGGTCGGAGAAATTTCCGGCCCGAATCGGAATCGACCCCATAATATTTTGGGATCAATACACAGACGACCTCCTGCCAATATGATAGGATCCAAAACAAACTCAACAAAAGTATATCATGGGCATGAATGCTAACAAATAGAACATCTCCATTACCTCCCTTATTTTCTTCTAAAAATGTATATTGAAAACAGGTAAATAAACACCATATTATATTGGCAGGATTCTGCAGCAAATTATTTTTTGAGGCTGGCAGCTGTAATTCAACACTTATTAAATGCAATATTCATAAAGGTGAATTCTTAAGGCATAAACACAACTGCAGCAATGATGTAATATTTATGGAATAGAGCCAGAAACTTGTAGAAAAACTATCAAAAAGGGGCTATAACCATACACAGATGCAATAGACTTTAACAGAAATCGAAAGAATCCCCCGCTCAAGTCTGCTTCAGCCACGAGAAATCTATCAAAGTAAGAGTCAACACACTTGGTTTATCACACAGTTTCATAATGGTCACCACCAGATCCAATAAACACTTCAAAAACACTGCTATCTTCTTGAAAGTCACCCAGCACTTAAAAACCACATAGGATCATCACCTTCACCCAAATTAGGACTCCACAAGTCCAAAAATGTCATTCCTTCTTTGAAAACAAAAGAAATACTTGTTGCACCTTTGCACCTTTTTGGACAAACTGGTCAGTTTATTTACTTGCAATAACTGTTCATTATGCAAGCTTAAATCCAACAAAACCACGTTGATCACTCTTTCAAATGGATCACTGTATTTTTTAAAACATGGTTGAATTATAACAATACATTTGTAATGTTCAAGTAAACTTAACTACATTGGAAGTACCACTAGATCTATCAAGATCTGGACACAGGAACAATACAAGAACATCCACAAATATGATATCACATCTCCTCTTACAGATCATTTCCTGAAGTACCATAAACACCAGCGTTCCTTTACTTTTGTTAGCCTAGAACAAGGTACGAACAATCTGAGAGGAGGGAATTGGGAACTAAATTTGAGCAAAGGGGGAATGTTAGAAATGGGGGTCTCTAGTTGGCAGAGATAGGTACCTTTGTCCAAATAGGGACCCTTGCTTCTAGTTAGGGTAAGGGGATACACTCCTAAAATAACCCCTGCTCCCCCCCTTGGTAGCTTGGCACGAGCAGACAGGCTTATCTCAGAGGCAGTGTGTAAAGCATTTGTGAACACATACAGTAATACAGTGAAAACACTACAAATGGACACCACACCAGTTTAGAAAAATAAGTAATCTTTATCTAAAACAAAACAAGACCAGACGACAAAAATCCACAATACAGTATCATAAATATCCTTGAAAATAGGTTATTCACTTAAATCAAGTATCTAGCAACAAATAACTCCACCTGGAGCTATTACGACGTCATGACAGATGAAAATCCCAAAGTACGGCGCCGACCGCGAGGTGCGCAGCGCCGGGCCTGGAGTCAAGCAGACCCACAAAGAATAGTACCTGGAATTGATTAAAGCAAAGACGGTGCACGGTGTCGGGGAGGTGATGCTTCACTGGCGCCTGCGGCGTCGGTTCCTTACGACCCCAGGGGATGTGATGCCACTGTTCCTTACTGCAGCGCAGGGGAGGTGAGGCATCGGTTCCTTACTGTGTCGGGGAGGTGATGTCACGAATGGCGGCGAGGCCTCGGTTCCTTACGACGGTGCGATGTCAATGGATTTGGGAGTCACCCACGTCGAGAATCAGCTCTGCGTTGATGAAGCACCGGCGTCGATGAAGTCGAGGCTGCAGTGCAAGTCGGGACGGTGCATCGTGAACGTCACGAGCGGTGTCCTCGGCCTCGGTGCAGGCAGCGGCCTTGATGACGGCTTTGGAGTCGGTGTGGCACGGCGTCTGCAGGCATCAGGCCTACGGTGAAAGTCGGGGGGTGTGTCGTGCTCTTCACGAGCGGTGCCCATGGCTTTGATGCAGGTTACGGCATCGCTCGCCGGCGTTGGTGTTGCAATTTCCTTCTGTAGCAGCTGAAACAGCAGTACCAGATGCAGAGAGACAAAAGGGATAAAGTATTTGTGTTCCTGTGACTTCAGAACAGGAGGCAAGCTCAGTTTCAAGCCCTTGGAGATCTTCTTTTTCAAGTAGGTGGCAAAGCAAACAGCAAAGTCCTTTTCTCCATTCCTTGGCAGCAAGTAGCCACTGCAGGCCAACCCCAAACAGCAAACAGCACAGGGGCAGTATTCCTCCTCAGCTTATCCAGCTCCTATCCTTGGCAAAGGTTCCTCTTGATTTCCCAGAAGTGATCTAAAAGTCTGGGGTCTGGGCCCCTCTTTTTATACACCAAAATCCTTTGTTCTCTGAAGGCAGAGAGTGTCTGTACCCAGCCAAAACCAGTTCTGTCCTCACTGGTGTATCTTCCTGGCAGGAGGTGGAGACAGCATTGTTGAAGGTAGACCAGGCCTATTCAGGTGAAAAGGAAATCTCCTCCCCCTACTCTAAATACAGCCCAGGTCTATTCAGACCAGCCCTGACTCATCAGACTACTGGAGCCACTGCCCTTCTCCAGCCCCTGTCATCTAAAAGCCAGACATGTAATACACAAACCTAGCAGAAGCACACAGGATGGTTAGGCAAGAAAATTCCTACTTTCTAAAAGTGGTATTTTCAAACACAGAATGTAAAAATCACCTTCACTAAAAGATGTATTTTAACATTCTGAGTTCAGGCATACTAAACTTTACTTTTCTATCTTGTTCCTAGGGTCAGTTATGCTTATAAGATGTTATAAACAAACTCCCCATTCTGGCCTATGGAAACAGATAGCCTTGCAATAGTGAAAAACAAAATTGGCAGTATTTCACTATCAGGACATGCCACACACACCAGGGCATATCCTACCTTTCACCTACAATGCACCCTGCCCACAGGGGTACCTTGGGCCTACCTTAGGGGTGACTAACATGTAGAAAAGGGAAGGTTTAGGGACTGGCAAGTGTGTGCACTTGCCAAGTCGACATGGCAGTCCCAGACTGCACACAGGCACTGCAAAGGCAGGCCTGAGTTAGATTTTACAAGCTGCCTCTCTGGGTGGCACAATCAGTGCTGCAAGCCCACCAGCAGCATTTGATTTACAGGCCCTGGGCACGCATAGTGCACTGTACTAGGGTCTGACAAGTAAACCAAATAAGCCAATCATGGAATCACTAATCCATAACAATACTTTACAAAGGGAGCACTTGCACTTTGGCACTGAACAGCAGTGGCAAAGTGCCCAAAGCATCTAGACCAGCAAAAATGGAGTCCAACGCACAGCAAACCACAGGAGGTAAAGGCAAAAAAATGGAAGGGAGGCCCACGCCAATGGTGCTAGGTCTAACACGTGTCCCCTCCAGCTGAAATGTGGGGAGAACTACCCCCCCTCTTGGGAGTTCTGGACAGACCATCAGCATTGGTGTGTTCTGTACCAGGGCGGTGTTCCACCGTAAAGTCCATCCCCTGTAGGGAAATGGACCACCTCAACAGCTTTGGATTCTCACCCCTCATTTGCATCAACCATCTGAGGGGCCTGTGGTTTGTCTGAACCTGGAAGTGAGTCCCAAACAAGTATTGTCTCAGCTTCTTCAGCGCCCAGACCACAGCAAATGCCTCACGCTCAATCGCACTGCACCTCTGTTCCCGTGGAAGTAACCTCCTACTAATGAAGGCTACGGGTTGGTCTCGGCTCTCCTCATTTAGCTGTGAGAGCACAGCCCCCACATGGTGAGCAGTTAAAATATCGAAAATTAAATATCGATATACACTAATATCGAGGTGACAATATCGAAGGGACAGAATATCGATGGACAGAATATCGACCCTCAGGTAAGTAATATTGATTTTTTTATATCGATGTAAGTAATATCGAAGTTAATAATATCGAAATCAAATATATCGATGTTACTAATATCGATGTTACTAATATCGATATTTGTATTATTGTTATGTATTTTGTTATGTGTTTAATATGTATGTGTTATATGTGTTTTTGTTAAGTGCTCTACTTGTCTAAAAATATATGTATACAATTTTTATATGTTAATAATGTTTTTTTAAGTTTTTTTTTTTTGTACCGTAGCGGGTTGTGGGTTTATAGGGGAATAGGGTGGGAAGTAATTTAATTATACTAAATTAATTATTAATTTTAGGAATTATAAATTAATTTTAATTATTTTTTGCGTTTAAGTTCTGTAGCGGGTTGTGGGTTTATAGGGGAATAGGGAGGAAAGTAATTTAATTGTAATTAAGTTATAATTTATTTTAATTAATTGGTATTGATAATTATATTATTGTTAATTAATTAATAATTGGTAATTCATTTTTATTAATTGGTTATTAATTTTTATTAATTGATTAATTGATCATTATGTTAAGTGTATTATTTTATTATTGGAGTGTGTTAGTGCGTTTATAGGGGAATAGTGTTGGAAGTAATTGAAATCTAATTAAGTAATCATTACATTTATTGTTGGGTATTGATAATTAATTTATTGAACATTAATTATTAATTGGTAATTTTTTAATTTGAATTTTTGGTTCTGAAAATTAATTTATTGTTGTTTTATCATTAATTGGTAATTAAATATTATTAAATATTATTTATTGATAAATGTAATTAATATATTAATAAGTAATTATTAATTGGTAATTGATGTTTAATAATTATTATTATTATTGGTATAAAAAGCATTTAATTGTTCAATATTATTTAATTGGTAATTACATTTTAATAATTAATATGTTTTTGTTATTAAACATATTTTATTGTTCAATATTTATTATTTGGTAATTAATATTTATTAATTATTATTTATTGGTATTTATTATTAATTTATTGTTAATACATTTTTCATTGGTAATTATGTTTTTAATTATTATTTATTGGTATCTGTAAATAGTTTAGAGTTATTTAATAATTCATTAATTATTTTAAAACATTATTTTATTTATAAGTATGTTATTTTTAACTTCTACGCTATCCAACACTTTCCCTACTTTTGCACTCTCTGGAGTTGGAATAGTAATTTGTACCCCTACGCTATCCAACACTTTCCCTACTGTTGCACTCACTGGAGTGGGAATAGTAATTTTTACCCTTACGCTATCCAACGCTTTCCCTACTGTTGCACTCACTGGAGTGGGAATATTAATTTTTACCCTCCCGCTATCCAACGCTTTCCCTACTGTTGCACTCACTGGAGTGGGAATATTAATTTTTACCCTCCCGCTATCCAACGCTTCCTACTGTTGCACTCCTGGAGTGGGAATAGTAATTTTTACCCCTACGCTATCCAACACTTTCCCTACTGTTGCACTCACTGGAGTGGGAATAGTAATTTTACCCTTACGCTATCCAAAGCTTTCCCTACTGTTGCACTCACTGGAGTGGGAATATTAATTTTACCCTCCCGCTATCCAACGCTTCCCTACTGTTGCACTCCCTGGAGTGGGAATAGTAATTTTTACCCCTACGCTATCCAACACTTTCCCTACTGTTGCACTCACTGGAGTGGGAATAGTAACTTTTACCCTTACGCTATCCAACGCTTTCCCTACTGTTGCACTCACTGGAGTGGGAATATAAATTTTACCCTCCCGCTATCCAACGCTTCCCTACTGTTGCACTCCCCGGAGTGGAAATAGTAATTTTTACCCCTACGCTTTCCAACACTTTCCATACTGTTGCACTCACTGGAGTAGGAATAGTAATTTTTACCCTTACGCTATCCAACGCTTTCCCTACTGTTGCACTCACTGGAGTGGGATTATACATTTTTACCCTCCCGCTATCCAACGCTTTCCCTACTGTTGCACTCCCTGGAGTGCGAATAGTAATTTTCACCCCTACGCTATCCAATACTTTCTCTACTGTTGCACTCTCTGGAGTGGGAATAGTAATTTTAAGCTCTACGCTATCCAACATTTTTCTTACTGTTATTTTTTGGGAGTTGCAATAGTAGTTTTATTCCCTCCGCTATTTAATATTTTTTGTATTATTTTAGTTAATGTAGTATATAATTAATTTTAAAAATATTAAAAGTAAATTTAATTTTTTAATTTGTTATACATAATTATTTAATTTTTATTTATGTTATTGTTTTATGTGTATAGATGTATTTGTAATTTATAATATTTTTAATAATTTATAATTTATTAAAATAATTATTAAAACTACGTATATATATTATATATTATATGTATATGTTTAATTAATGTTTTATTAAATTATATATATTACTTATTAATTTTAAACATTATAAAATATTTTTAACTATGTTTATTTTATTTATAAGTATTATTTAGTTTATTTTACATATTTTTTTAACAAAAAAACGATATTTTTAATAACGATATTTTTGACATCGATATTTTTTTCTCGATATTTTTGTACTTACCATGTTGTAGATAGGATATCGATATTGTTGACATCGATATTCTTGCTCCAATATTTTTGTAGGTCAATTTTTTGACCTTCGATATTTTGTCAGTGATCCCCCCCACACCATGCTCTGAAGCATCTGTCTGCACAATGAACTCTTGGGAGAAGTTGGGTGCCTTAAGCACGGGCGCTGTGCACATGGCAAATTTCAGGGCATCAAAAGCCTTCTGGCAGGCATCAGTCCAATTCACTCTCTTCGGCTGCTTCCTGGAAGTCAGCTCTGTCAAGGGGGAAACAATGGGGCCATACACCTTGACAAATCTCCTGTAATACCCGGTGAGTCCTAAAAAGGCTCTCACCTCTGTCTGAGTCTTGGGGGTTCCCAAGCCAGAATGGTATCATTCTTGGGCTGTAGGGGCGCCACCTGGCCGCTCCCCACCTGGTGTCCCAAGTACACCACTGAACCTTGCTCGATCTGGCACTTACTCACCTTGATCACGAGGCCTGCCCTCCGCAGTGCCTTCAACACTTCCCAGAGGTGGTGCAGATGTTCCTCCCAAGTGGCACTGAACACTGCTATCCTCCAGCCCAACCAATACCTGGCTAACCAACCTCTGAAAGGTGGCAGGGGCATTCTTCATCCCAAAGGGCATCACCCGGAATTGGTAGTGCCCATCTGGTGTGAAGAATGCTGACCTCTCTCTTGCCCCATCAGTCAAGGTGATCTGCCAGTACCCAGACGTTAAGTCAAACGTACTGAGATACCAGGCAGCCCCCAACTGATCGATGAGCTCATCAGCTCTGGGGATGGGGTACGCGTCAGTCCTGGTGACTGAATTGAGCCCTCTGTAGTCCACACAGAACCGGAGTTCTGGTGTGGCACCGGGTGCGGCAGCCTTTGGGACCAAGACCACTGGGCTGGCCCAAGGGCTGTCTGAGGGCTCAATCACCCCTAGCGCTAACATCTTGGAGACCTCCTCCTTGATGCAAGCTCTGACCCTGTCAGTCACTCTGTAAATCCTATGTTTTACTGGAGGACTGTCCCCGGTGTCCACATCATGGACGTACCACTGAGTGACAGGGAGAACAGGTCAGAAAACTGTCCCAACCGTTGGCGACAGTCACTCTGCTCCTCAGGGGTCAGGGAGGTAGAGAGGTTCACACCGTCCACTGACCCATCTTGCTCCTTTGCAGACAGGAGGTCAGGAAGAGGCTCAGTCTCCTCTTCCATCCCAGCATCTGTTGCTAGGAGCATGCCCACTTCGCACCTCTCCTAGTGGGGCTTCAGGCGGTTCACATGCAGGACCCGCAAGGGGTTCCTGGGAGACTGCAAGTCCACCAAGTAGGTGATGTTGCTCTTGCGCTCCACCACCTCAAATGGTCCGGTCCACTTATCCTGGAGCGCACAAGGCTCCACGGGGGCCATGACCCAAACCTTCTGTCCAGGCTGAAACTCGATCAGAGTGGCATTCTGATCGTACCAGCTTTTTATTTCCTCCTGGCTGGCTTCCAGGTTTGCCTGAGCGAGTTGCCTGAAGCGCTTAGTCTGGTTTCTGAAGGCCAGCATGTAGCTATATACATCCTGGGGAGGTTTACTGGGAGCTTTCTCCCAGCCTTCTTTTACCAGACTCAGAGGTCCTCTTACAGGATGGCCGTACAGCAGCTCAAAGGGACTGAACCCTAAGGACTTCTGGGGCACCTCTCTGAAAGCAAACAGCAGGCATGGTAAGAGGATGTCCCACTTACGCCTCATGGGTTCACCAAGACCCATAATCATGCCTTTTAGGGTCCAGTTGAATCTCTCAACCAGCCCCTTACCTTGGGGGTGGTAAGGAGTGGTGAACTTATAAGTAACACCGCACTCCTGCCACAGGGACTTCATATACTTTGATATGAAGTTGGTACCACGGTCGGACACCACCTCTCTGGGGAACCCCATACGGGAGAAAATCCCCATCAATGCACGACCCACCACGGGGGCCGTAACAGTCCGGAGAGGGATGGCTTCCGGGTACCGGGTGGCATGGTCCACCAAGACCAGGATGAACCTGTTGCCCATTGCTATCTTGGATCCAGAGGCCCCACAATGTCAATGCCCACCCTCTCAAAGGGGGTGCTGACCACAGGGAAAGGTTGGAGAGGAGCCTTACACTTCCATCCACTCTTACCACTTGCCTGGCAAGTCTGGCAAGACCTACAGTGAGCATCAGAATGCTTGCGCATTTGGGGCCAGTAAAAGTGGGTGACAAGCCTCTCAAAGCTCTTGGCTTGCCCCAAATGCCCTGCCAAAGGTGCATCATGAGCCAGACCCAGTAGGAAGGCTCTGAAGCGCTGGGGTACCACCAGCACACGGGTTGACCCAGGCTCAGCAACCTTAGGCTCGCTATACAGGAGACCATTCTCCCAGTAAATCCAATGTGATCCGGACTGATCACCTGCTGCCTGGTTTGCAGCCTGCTGCCGCAAACCAATGAGAGAAGGGCACGTCTGCTACTCCTGGCAGAACTCCTCCCTGGTGGGTCCTCCTTCTTGCTGCCAATGGGTCAGCTCAGGCAGGTCCCCCAGTTCAGCTACTTGTTCCCCTCTAGGCTCCAGGGCATCCCCCTCAGGGTTTACCTCCTCCTGGACCGTGGGAACTTCGGGGGCCGGTTTCCCACGCCCCTTGCCTCTTCTCTTCCCGGCAGGCACCTGGGCCATTCTTTCAGGCTCCAGGTCCTCTTGAATGCCCTTACCAGCTGCCATTGACCAAGTGGTCACACATGCCAACTCAGGCAGACCCAACATCTCCAAATGAGATCTCAGCTCCACCTTCGCCCAAGGGGAGCTCTCCAAATCATTGCCTAGCAGACAGTCAACAGGCATGGCTGGCCTCACAGCTACTCTCAAGGTACCTGAGACCCCCCCCACTCAAAGGGAACCTGTGCTGCCACTTTGCAGAGGCACTCTGAATTGTCAGCTGCAACTACTGGGTAGAATGTGTTGGGGACCACCTGCTCTTCAGACACCAGCTGACAATTGACAGCTGTCACACTGACTCCGGTGTCTCTCAGAGCCTCCACACTATGGCCATTGATGGTCACCCACTGCCTGTACTTCTTAGTGTTATCAGGCAGATGAGTCCTTGGGACCATCTCACTGTCTCCTAAGGAGACCAGGGATATCTCTGCAGGACCCCACCCACCTTGGGCACCCGACTCCTCCCCCAAGGCTACACTAGCCAGTTCCCGGGGCGGTGCACCAGTGGGTGTGGTGGTAACCGGTTTGGGACACTTAGGATCCCCCCGGAAGTGGCCCACCTGACCACAACTAAAACAGGTCTTGGGACCCTTTTGCACAGGCTTACCTGGCCGGACCCATGGTTTCTTTTCAGTGGGAGGCTGGGAACCCTTACCTTGGTTCCCTTGAGGATTACTTTGGGGCCCTTTATGAAACTCCTTTAGTTTACCTTTGTCCCCCCCACTCTTCTGCTGGGGACACTGCCCACCCTTGGCGGAGTCTCCCACAAGGCCTTTGTGGACCCTGGTACTGACCCAGCAGTCCGCCTCCACAGCAAGCTTACTGGGGTCAGTCAGCTTACTATCAATCAGGTGCTGGCGCAGCTCAGGAAAACAACTACTGGACAAGTGCTCCCATGCAACCAGATCATAGAGCCCCCGCAAGTCAGTTACCTTGCTACCCTTTACCCATCCATCCAGTGCTCTGCAAAAGTAAGATACATACTCCACCCAAGTACTTGACTCCAGCGTCTTGCAGTTCCTAAATTTCTGCCTATAAAGCTCTGGGGTCAACCCATACCTGGCTATCAAGGCTTCCTTCATGGGGGCATAGGACATCTGATCCTCAGTAGGCAAAGCTAGTAAGGTTTACCTCCCTTCACCTATGAAGCGGCCCCACAACCCCGCTCCCCAACCTCTCTCAGGGACCCGGTGGGACTTCATGGCTATCTCATAGGCCTTAAACCACTGCCCAATGTCCTCATGATTCATGAAATCTTTGATCACATCTTTGGGAATGTATACTTTTCCTTCCCCAGGCACTGAAGTTGTGCTGCCACCAGAGGTAGTGATCTCTAGGCTCTTTGCTTTCAGCTCTAGCTCCCGCAACACTCTCTCATGCTCTAAAAGCATCTTCTTTTCCTCCATGGCTAATTTCTTGCTCTCCAACTTCAACCTCTTATTCTCTAAGTCACCCTGGCTCCCCAGCTTGAGTTTAGCAAGCTCCAGTTCATCCACTCTGCTTTTCTCCCTGTCCTCCATCTCTTCTGGAGACAGACCCCTTGAAGATACACTGCTGCCTTCCCTGGGAGGCACTCCCCCTCCAGGTAAGCCCACTAGCCCATCCTGCTGCCCTTCTAAATTCTCCACCATAGGCTCCTCGGTCTGCCCACTGGCATTCCTTGCTTCCAACCAGGCCCTCAGAGCCTTTTGGAACTCCTCCTTTCTGGTGAGGCCTCTCATGGAGATTTTACATTTTTTGCAGATGGCCTTAAGTTGTGGCACAGTGTAGGTATCAACCCTCTCCTCTTCAAATTCAATAGCCACAGATGCAATGGATGCTGGTTTACTCATGGTGAAAATTGGCAGTTCTCAAAATAGCAAAAAATTCCAAGGAAAGACTCCTTGTATATGTATATGGTTGTGTAATGGTCTGCACTCACTAGTAGTGTACACCAATCACTGTATGTAAATCACTAATGCAAGTCCAGGATCCTCACCGCTGACCACCAATGTTAGAAACGGGGGTCTCTAGTTGGCAGAGGTAGGTACCTTTGTCCAAATAGGGACCCTTGCTTCTAGTCAGGGTAAGGGAGATACACTCCTAAAATAACCCCTGCTCATCCCCTTGGTAGCTTCGCACGAGCAGACAGGCTTAACTCAGAGGCAGTGTGTAAAGCATTTACGAACACATACAGTAATACAGTGAAAACACTACAAATGGACACCACACCAGTTCAGAAAAATAAGTAATCTTTATCCAAACGACAAAAATCCACAATACAGTATCAAAAATATCCTTGAAAAAAGGTTATTTACTTAAATTAAGTTCCTAGCAACAAATAACTCCACCTGGAGCTATTACGATGTCATGACAGATGAAAATCCCAAAGTACGGCGCCGACCGCAAGGTGAACGGTGTTGGGCCCGGAGTCAAGCAGACCCACAAACAATAGTACCTGGAATAGATGAAAGCAAAGATGGTGCACAGCATCGGGGAGGTGATGCTTCGTTGGCGCCTGCGGCGTCGGTTCCTTACGACCCCAGGGGAGGTGATGCCTCTGTTCCTTACTGCAGCGCAGGGGAGGTGAGACGTTGGTTCCTTACTGTGTCGGGGAGGTGACATCACGAATGGCGGCGAGGCCTCGGTTCCTTACAACGGTGCGATGTCAATGGATTCAGGAGTCACCCACGTCGAGAATCGGCTCCTCGTTGATGAAGCACCGGCGTCGATGAAGTCGGGGCTGTGGTGCGAGTCGGGGCGGTGCGTCGTGAACGTCACAAGCTGTGTCCTCGGCTCCGGTGCAGGCAGAGGCCTCGATGACGGCTTCGGAGTCGGTGCGGCATGGCGTCAGCAGGCGTTGGGCCTACGGTGCAAGTCGGGGCGGTGTGTCGTGCTCTTCACGAACGGTGCCCATGGCTTCGATGCAGGTTACGGCGTCGCTCGCCGGCGTCGGTGTTGCGATTTCCTTCTGTAGCAGATGAAACAGCCGTTCCAGATGCAGAGAGACAGAAGGGATGAAGTCTTTGTGTTCCTGAGACTTCAGAACAGGAGGCAAGCTCAGTTTCAAGCCTTTGGAGATCTTCTTCTTCAAGCAGGTGGCAAAGCAAACAGCAAAGTCCTTTTCTCCTTTCCTTGGCAGCAAGTAGCCACTGCAGGCCAACCCCAAACAGCAAACAGCAGAGGGGCAGTATTCCTCTTCAGCTTATCCGGCTCTTCTCCTTGGCAAAGGTTCCTCTTGATTTCCCAGAAGTGATCTAAAAGTCTGGGGTCTGGGCCTCTCTTTTTATACACCAAAATCCTTTGTTCTCTGAAGGCAGAGAGTGTCTGTACCCAGCCAAAACCAGTTCTGTCCTCACTGGTGTATCTTCCTGGCAGGAGGTGGAGACAGCATTGTTGAAGGCAGACCAGGCCCATTCAGGTGAAAAGGAAATCTCCTCCACCTACTCTAAATGCAGCCCAGGTCTATTCAGCCCAGCCCTGACTCATCAGAGTACTGGAGCCATTGCCCTTCTCCAGCCCCTGTCATCCAAAAGCCAGACATGTAATACACAAACCTAGCAGAGGCACACTGGATGGTTAGGCAAGAAAATACCTCCTTTCTAAAAGTGGTATTTTCAAACACAGAGGGGTCGATTCCGATCTCGCTCGGATGGCCCTCCCAGAGCCATCCATAGCCTTACCTCCCGACCGACTCGTTCCGGGAGCCGGTCCGTCCAAACGACGAAGTACGATGCGCAAATGTGTCCAATTCCCGAGCGACACGCACGCTCTGAATCGAGTGTCATTTTCCGTACGAGCCGGCTCCGTAAACGCTGAATGGACTCATCCATAGCCATTTCTAAAGCAGTTTCCGGCCGGGCAAGTACGATGCGTACTTCCTCCGCGCTGAACAGGTCGCCACCTCCAGCACGTCACAGCTTCCGGAAGAGCTGTATTTCAGCTCCGATACGTGCCACAACACGATCACCACGTAAGAGACGAAGCAGCCATGCATCCAATCGCGCATGTCATCCCTATACTGTACGCCTATGGTTGAATCAACAACCGTAACCGATGCGTTCGTCACAAACGGCAAGTCAGACACCTACCACACACAAAAACATCACGATCCCGCGAAAGGCAACACACCCATAGTGGGTGGATGTCTATCCCTACCAGGGATGTCCACCCCTTAGGTGGTGGGTGTGTATCCCTGCCAGCATTGTAGACCCCATAGGGGGTGGATGTCTATCCCTACCAGAATTGTCCACCCTATAGGGGGTGGGTGTCTATCCCCACCAGCATTGTCCACCCCATAGGGAGTCGGTGTCTATCCCTACCAGCATTGTCCACCCCATAGGGGGTGGGTGTGTAGCCCCACCAGCATTATCCACCCCATAGGGGTGGATGTCTATCCCCACCAGCATTGTCCACCCCATAGGGGGTGAATGTCTATCCCTACCAGCATTGTCCACCCCATAGGGGGTGGATGTGTATACCTACCAGCATTGTCCACCCCATAGGGGGTGGATGTCTATCCCTACCAGCATTGTCCACCCCATAAGGGGTGGATGTCTATCCTACCAGAATTGTCCACCCCATAGGGGGTGGATGTGTATACCTACCAGCATTGTCCACCCCATATTGGGTGTATGTCTATCCCCACCAGCATTGTCCACCCCATAGGGGTGTATGTCTATCCTCACCAGCATTGTCCACCCCATAGGGGGTGGATGTGTATACCTACCAGCATTGTCCACCCCATAGGGGGTGGGTGTGTATCCCCACCAGCATTGTCCACCCCATAGGGGGTGGATGTGTATACCTACCAGCATTGTCCACCCCATAGGGGGTGGATGTCTATCCCTACCAGCATTGTCCACCCCATAAGGGGTGGATGTCTATCCTACCAGCATTGTCCACCCCATAGGGGGTGGGTGTGTATCCCCACCAGCATTGTCCACCCCATATTGGGTGTATGTCTGTCCCCACCAGCATTGTCCACCCCATAGGGGGTGGATGTCTATCCCCATCAGTATTGTCCACCCCATAGGGGGTGGATGTGTATCCCTACCAGCGATGTCCACCCCATAGGGGTGGATATCTATCCCCACCAGCACTCTCCACCCCATACGGGGTGGATGTGTATCCCCACCAGCACTGTCCACCCCATAGGGGGTGGATGTGTATCCCCACCAGCACTGTCCACCCCATAGGGGGGTGGATGTCCATCCCTACCAGCACTGTCCACCCCATAGAGGGTGGATGTGTAGCACTACCAGCACTGTCCAAACCATAGGGGTGGATGTCCATCCCTACCAGCACTGTCCACCCCATAGGGGGTGGATATCTATCCCTACCAACACTGTCCACCCCATAGGGGGTGGATGTGTATCCCTACCAGCGATGTCCACCCCATAGGGGGTGGATGTCTATCCCTACCAGCACTGTCCACCCCATAGGGAGTGGATGTGTATCCCTAGCAGCATTGTCCACCCTATAGGGGCTGGAGGCTGAACACTCCCCCACTACTTTCATGCCAAGATTGTGTTTTGTGTGCAAACTGCCTGCAAAAGTGACACATAAAGAAAAATATTACACAAACCACCATCACTGTAGTGACCAAAAGGTGAGTGTGGGGTTCAAACCCCAGCATTGTCAAGCACATAGGGGATATGGGGTATAATCCCCCCCCCATCACTGTAGTGACCAAAAGGTGAGTGTGGGGTTCAAACCCACAGCATTGTCAAGCACATAGGGGATATAGGGTATAACCCACCCCCTCCCCATCACTGCAGTGACCAAAAGGTGAGTGTGGGGTTCAAACCCCCAGCATGTTCAACCAATCATGTAGGATTTTTGGGCCTAAAACCACAAGCAATGTAGTGACAAAGTAGTGGTTGTGTGCCAAACAAACACAGAACTGTTGAGGCAAACATTGTTGTGCTTTTAAAAATGCCCTCAGCCATGTGCAGCCAATCATTGCCATTGGGGGCTAACACTGCCACCAATGTTCAATTGGACAATGTAAGAAGTGACCATCAAAACACTCATTTGTTCACAAACAGACACAAATACAAAGGATTCCATCGGAAACCACAGTTTGGATGAGATCCTGTTCCACACTGTGGCAGCAATGGCAATTTCAAAACATGATGAATGTACAGACTGAAGATGTAGGAGTCCCAGGGCCAGTAGAGAAAAAAACTCAAACAAATATACACTCAATGCCGCATTGAGAAATACATGGGTGAAGATGCATTAAGACAACCAGCCAGCCACACACTGCAGAACGAACACAACATGTGTGTCTGTGTGTGTGTGTGGAAGTGTCTCTAGGCTGGGCCAACACAAACGATGGTATGCTAAACTCCACTGAGACATATGCGTGTTGAGTACAATCCAGAAGTATCTCAAGAATTGTGTTACTGAATGTGGGCAATCAGGCATTGTTTGATGAGCGGGTTCACAACAGTCACATGTGTAACAAGCTTGGTGGAACAACAAACAATACATCAAGAGACTGACTCTCTTTCGCAGTACCCTCAAGGCCACTACACTGTGGTTACAGTATCCTGTTTGCTGACCTTCTGTGATGATAAATTAGGATGTGGCCCATACTTCTGAGCACACTCACTCTTGCGCACTGTGTCACGTGTCTTGCCAGAACCACTGACATCACACATACCCAAACATTACTCACAGGGCATGGCCTGTAATGTAAGGCCACAATGTAGGTAGGGGCCTTGCCAAGAGACAAGTCACATTTGGCCAGTCTAAACAGCACACACCTTGATCAGCAGCAATGTGTATCAGCTAAGCCTACATTGACTGGTGACATTGCACATGCACCCATGACAATCCCAGGGGTGGTGATGGGATCTGTGTTTCACTAACACAATACACATAGCAAGTCATTACACATGGTAAAATTTGTTCCACCGTTTAGGATGGAGTACATGTGCATAACGTGAAATGCATCGGACACATTTGGAAATTTAACACTGTCCCTGAACAATGAAACACTCAAGGAGACCTACAAATAAGACATGTTGCCATCAGGCTACAGGTAAGTGTAGAATCTGCTGTGTGTGAGCAGTCATACACACATACAAGTGCCAAACTCACAAAAACAGAAGACAGATCAAAAACACGCTGATGTTGGTAGCACAAATGTGACTCGGGGAATCAAAAATATCTCAAATGTGAGTTTGCCCACAGTGCAGGCCCTTATCTCAACCCTAACCAGGGATGACACCATATTGACTCAATTGTACCCATGCACCCACATCCCGGACACTCAAAGTCAAATAGGTTGACAAAGCACTGGACTACACAGCAAGCTTCGCAAACAGGAACATCTGCAGGGACTACAGTCTTGGTAGAAAAAGGGCTTGGAACACAGAGAGTCATGCTCACATGACGCACACCATGGGCTCAGGAAATGTCACAGATTAAGACACTGCCATGAGGTGATTTCACTACTGTGGAAGGTCAGCTGTGTCAAGCTTGGTCTTGGCAGGGGTCTACCATGTCAGAATGAGACTCGGACATCAATCCAACAATTACAACACACAGAATACTTTGGTCCCATCAGCCTGTGTACAGGTGTGTCTCCAAAGTCATCTGCACGTAGTCAAAATTCATGTTTACCAAGTTGCACTGATGAGACAGATGACTTGTTCATCATCAATGCGCTATTCTGCATGTCCATTGGAGACGGTCGTACTGTTAAAAACATTTATAATGTGTACAAATGTCAGCCCGACATATGTGCAAAAGTGTAAGCCAAAGATGGGAGGTTGTGAAAAGAATGTCACACTCCTTGTCCAAAACAATGTGGATCCTGACAACCTGCAATTGCAGTCAATGATGACTGATACATACTGTAATAGGACACATATACCATGGACCACATGCAGTCCATTACATCACTATATCATTATTGTCACTAAACAAGATTTCAACAGCAATTTCATTACACTCATCAACAAAATTATGTACACGAAATGCAAATCAACAAAATAACAAAAACATGCTTTATTCAGCATTTGCATAAAAAAAAAATAATCATGAAGAACAATAAGGCCAATGGCCAGTCCATGTTATTGCGTCCTTCAGGGGGTAAACATGATGAGTCGTCATCCATTGCTTGCCTGCACTGACATAACTAGGGGACATCTCCCCTTGGAGGGGCATCTTTAGGGGCAGGCCAGGCACTGCAGGGACAGGATTAGGATGTACCAGTATGGGTTATGGGAGGGATGGGGGCTACTGGAGTGTCCGTATCAACTGCAGTGGCCATGTCTGATTGAGGGAGTGGGGGCTCCACTGCAGTGGACAGGTCAGATTGGGGGGGGAAGGGTCTCCACTGCAGTGTCTGGAACTGACTGAGGGTGTGGTGCTGTGGGAGTGGAAGTGCTTGTGGTGGGGGGAGGGCCTTATCATCTTGGGGATGGTGTAATGTTGTGTCGGTGAACCTGGGATGGCTTGTGATGTTTGAACTTTGGGAGGGGTGGCCTGGGCTCGGGAGGATGTAGATTTTGTGGTGGAAGTGTGGGATGGTGGTGGGGTTTTGCTTTTCTTTGTCCTGGGGGATGTACAGGTGGGGGCCTCAGTGTTCCTACTCTTAGGGGAGGGTGTGCATGCAGGGGTGGATCTCCTCTCTGTGCGTGGTGATTTCCTCTTCCCCTTGCGAGTCTGGTCTGATGTATCAGTGGGGAAGAGGCCAAGGTCACAGAGGAAGACCCTCTGGGAAGGGGAGGTTGCAGGAGAGTCAAGGGTAGGGGTTTTGGAGGGAGAGGTAGCTGAGGCATGCGGAGTGGTTGTGGATGGGTGTGTGTGTTTTTTTACTCTATCCCCTGTGTGTGTGATGTCATTCCCCTGAGTGTGCGTGCGTGTTTATTTGGACTTTGTTTTAGGTTGCTGTGTGCTGCTTGTGTCTGTTGGGGTGTGTGCATGTGCCTGTGTGAGTGTGCTTTGGTCAGGTAGGTTAGTGGGGACTGTGGATGGGGCAGAGGTAGGAGGGTTGAGGGACTGTTGTAGGAGGGACACTGCTGCCGTCAGTGAGGAGGCCATGGACTGATTTGTCCGCTATAGGGAAGACATGTCTGATGACATGCCCTCCATATATGCAGGGCTGGCTTTAGCATTGGTGGCGCCCGGTGCGACAATCTTTGTTGGCGCCCCCTATGACCTTCTTCTCCAAGCATCCCCTCACTGCCACTCTCCAATGGTGTCCCTTATCACCTCCTAGACCCTCTCACACTTTTAGTGCTACTCACCGCAATGTAGGGTGTCAAAGCATTACATCACACACACCTTTTATAAAGAGACAATGAATGGCACAGCTGTGGCAAATCACTTCCCCCATCCTTATTATCTTTACATTCAGAAATGTAAAAAAGGTAATCTGGAAAAATTCTCTACTCACAATGGCATACACTAAACAGGATAATTACGTGTGTACACACATTAAACTGTAATGAAAATAAATGCCCTAGGCAAGCACTCACACCAGCAACCTCACCCAGAGGCATGCACTCACATACAAGTGTACAGTTATACACAGAGGCCTATTCTGATGCACTGGTACAGTATTTAACGCAGCCAGGCAACTGGTATATACTTTACCATCAGCCGTAACAATGTATAGCATGGAAGCCTCCAAAGGAGCATTCAAGCACAACAGATTAAAGTGTTATTTCAAATCCAGTAAGGAGAGTGACGTTCTCAACGTTTTCATAAACACCATCAACTCAGGAAGAGTTTTGTAAGCCTCTGAACAAATGAACTGGCGGTGCACACCGATTTAAAGGAATACAGTGCACTCAGATATAATTTCTACATACAGAGACATATCTCAGAAACATAAATAAACACTGTGAGAAGTTGGCCTGGTATATGCTGTCCACTAATTATAGTGGGCACCTTGCACCAGTCCAAACAACCCCTTATTGGAGATAGGTTAAAGACAACCTTTATTGAAAGCTATCCTAGTGGTAGCTATGGAGAGCAGCCTTCAGGCTAAGTCTTGAAGGAATGTAAAGCAGCTTGTTTTACCAGTCTATAATCTCTTGAGTGACCAATTGAAAGAGGACCACACCAGGTATATATATAAAATATATGTATTTAGTCTTAAACACACCCCTCTAGTCTCTTTATGAGGCTAGAGTTCGAAGTACATAGTTTACAAGTCAGTTATCAACAGTAATAGCACAAATACACGTTTGAGCCCTAAGGGCGTACCAAACCATATACCAATAAAGTGGTATAAGAACCACGACTGAGCTAGACACAAGGCCTAGAGCCTGTAGAAGTGCTTGGCCCTCAAGGAACCACCCAAGGTAGTGACACAGGGGACCCACGGGGACGCGTGCAGTGTGAGAACACAGCTGCGAGCCGCTGTTGACTTCTATGGGGAATGTTGCGGTTGGAGTTTTAAAGAAAAAGGACACTTAGAGGAGGACTTGGAGCAAACCCCTTTAGAACTAGGCTGTTCTAGAGTCAATACCCACGGGAGCACCGGAGTACTCGAGTTACCTCACCCAGGGAAGCCGGGTGCATAGGTGTCTTTCGGGGTCGGGTTTCGTCGTCGTTTTCAATGGCGATCTGCTGGCGGCCAAGTCGAAAGTGTTTGGGTGGATCCAAGGGTGGATCGAAGATCTGAAGAACCTGAAAGCAGAGGGGACAGAGTCTGGGTCACTAGCCAGTGACCAGGAAGGCGATGAGCAGATGCCCACCGATGTCGGGTGCTTCAGGTAGGTTGACAGTCATCTTGACTCTTCAGCCATGAGGTCCAGGAGGTGTCGATGATGACCAGGAGCTGGATTCGAGCTGTCCCACAACGTCTGTCGCTTGCTGAGGTGTCGGCGACTGGATTGGACACAACAAGCCTTGGCAACGGCAAGTCTCGTGGAAATGAAGAAAGGACGGTGCTGCAGACCAGCAAGGTCTGGGGGACTCACCCAGCAAGGGTAAGTCAGGGCACATCTGGAGCAACCAGGGAAGCCCAAGCAGAAGAAGAGTTGCCTTCGGGAGGGCCCACTAGCCAATGGACCAGCGACTGCAAAGGAGCCTCGAGTGGACGCACTTGGAGCTGGCTCACAGGACACTCGTGGAGTGGAGGCCAGTGATCTTCGGTGCAGTTGGTGCTGGAGGCGGGGGCTACTCGGAGCCCAAAGCACAACTTCGTGGAAGACCAGGAAGAGGATGCACTTGCAAAAGTTCTCGGTGCCCAGGGGTCACGGTTCCACGTTACCCACAACAGCTACGGGCCTCAGCTTCGCTGGGGACTCAGGGCAGCCTCAGGAAGTCTGGAAATCTACCTCTGGTGATGCAAAGACTTCGGCGTCCGGTGGGAGCTTCAGCGATGCAGACCGGACAATTGCTTCTTTGGTGTCTGCCAAGCAGGGGAGTCACTCCTTGACCCCAAGGGAGATTCTTCAGTCCTCTAATCTTGAAGTAGAGCGTCGAAGGTCCAGGATTCGGTTTCAGAGTTTCGTCCAGGGTAATCTAAAGTCCTAAGGACTGGGGTCCCATACTTATACGAAGTTAGGGGGTTGGACATAGTCTGGGGACCCACCGATGGGAGGGTCAGGGAAGAGGGGTGGTTACACCCATTCCCTTTGTCCAGTTTTGCACCAGAACAGGGGCAGGTAGCCCCTGCAACCGGTTTGAACTGGCATATGCACAGGGACACCAAGTGTGCCCCAGTGCAGGACTTCAAAGCACCAGAGAGTGCTCCCGCCCAGCCCCAATACACATTGTCCTGTCTGGGGAGGTGGTTACACCTCCCTGCAACAGGAAACCTATTGTCCAGGCCTCCCCTGCCGGAGTTTCAGTCAGCAGCAGGAGGCCAGACCCGTGTCTGTGGCAGCGGCATCCATTTTGTGATGCCAGGGCTCTGGAAAGAAGTTACCGGGTAGGTCGGTGGGTACATGTCTCTCCCTCTAGAAGGGTGGAATGCTACCCCTGCCGCCAGGACTGGTGGGGGGGTAGTATTCCAAGATGTTTGACACCAAACACGACATGTTTTGGTGCAGCCAGTCCAAAGTTAGCATGGTACCGCGAGGATATAATGCACTTAAGAGTATATGGTCAGGCTGTACCACAAACAGCATCAGAGGAGGGACTCCGAACGCTGCAGAGGGGCTCTGCTCATGCAGGAGCACCCTCTCACATAAAAATCAAGCACTCTGCCTTCAGGATTGCTAAGGCCTGCCATAGGAGTGACTTATAGGTTTATATGTGTGTGCAATGGTAGTGATATAGGTAGCCTATATCACAGTAAGGGGTGCATGCACCACCTTACCCAGGCTGCAGTAGCAGACCTGTGGTGTCATTTTGGCTGGCCTTCCAGGGGTGGCATAATACATGCTTCAGCCCCTGGCAGGCCTCTGAGGTACCTATGCCCTGGGTACATAGTATACCATATACTAGGGACTTATAAGGGCACTCCAGATTCCAATCAAAGATGTACCTAAGGTACATGGAAACCATTTTAGAGAGAAAGCAGATAAACTGGGGCCCTGAATAGCAGGGTCCCAGTCCAACTAAGTCAAAAACCAGCAAAACACCAGGAAAAAAGTGGGGGCAACCATATAGTCAGATTCCACCTTCCTACAAACACTGATTTGCATAATCGTAGAGTCACACATACAAAGAAAGATGGAATACATGTACATGAGGGCACATCCTAACACACTGAACCACACAACTTCAAAAGGGATTTCCCTTTATCTAATTACACAACATAAATAAACAGATGTTCCAAGAGCTATAGCTAGGCCTTACAATGATTCACTCTTCTGCAATGGCCTGCAGTAGGGACTTATTTTTAACTTCACTTCCTTTCACTCAGGAAACCATAATTCCTAGCACGAATTACTCAGGAAGATAGCAGCACTGGAAACCCATACTGGCGCAGAGTGCGCAAACTGCTGCTCTACAGGGAAATGGGGCGGTTTAAAGGTGGGCTGGGGAGGAGTCGGAAAACAAACAAAGTTGCCAATGGCAGGCAACACAGTATTCCCTTAATGTTCATCGTTGCGCAACTTCTACATTCCGAAAGACCAAAATGCACTTCGGGACACCTGTTTTTTAAGTTGCCGCTCTGATCTGTTGCATATGCTGTAAATTGCAGCGCTGAATAAGTACCACTATACATGCAGGGTTCCCCTGTGTGAATTAGTAGTGCATTTGGATCTGTGCTTGATGGTTCTTTGGCTAATTGGCTCTGCCAGTGCTGTGGTCAGAAAGACACATACAAACACTCTCATGCATTTCACTTGTGCCATAAATTCTAACAGGGGAATATCAAAGGACAGAAAAGAAAAAAAGAAAAAAAAATATCAAAGGACAGAAGACTTGTCCGAGCAGCAGTGTACTTAGCACTAGTCATGATATAAACATACGCGCTGCACCTCAGCCACAGTTGCCTCGTCTGCTCTAGCGGCAGGGCTGTGCTCTCTGCTATGATAGTGTGGGTCCTGGGCACCACGCTCACCTGTGGTCCAAAGCCGAGGGGCCAGTGGATGTAAACTGTAACCAGTGGCAGCTGCTGCCACTAAAACTTGGTGGAAAGCGGGACGTTGTGGGAGGGGAATAATAAAAAAAAAAGAACTTACCTGCAGCTCCCGGACACCACCTCACTGCTCCTCTGCTCCAGCCACCTCAGATGCGTGAACTGTTCAGTTGTTCAGCCCCGAAAATCAGGCACTCGCACTTCACCTTGGCCTCCATGGATCGCAAGTGCTGAGCTGGTTGGTCTGTTATGCAGTGCCGGGGTGGCTTCCGTAATTGGCAGCGAGCTATCCAGCGCCCCAAAATGAAACGAAGTAATTGTTAGCGTTCTGCAAGGCACGCTTCTTAGTAGGTGTTTAGTGTTTTTACTGTGGGCCAAAACGGACAGGCGCTCTAATATCAACGGTTTCTGATTTGGTGAGCTTATTTTAAAATGACGCACGACGATGACGCAGGAAAGAATGTGTTTGGCACCTATTAGGGCACCCTCGCAAACTTGGCGCCCGGTGCGGTGGCACCGGTCGCACCGCCCTAAAGCCGGCACTGCATATATGACACCAATTGTGTCAATAGACTGGTGTGTGCATGGAGGACACTCAGCATGGATGTCTGCCCCACATGTTTCTGTTTGACCAAGTCCACAGACTCCACACTCAGGGCAGCAGGGGTGACAGATGCAGGGGGTGCGGTGCCTGGACCGAAGGAGACATGCTCCCTAAAACGGGAGGGTCCATGGACCTTTGGAATGGGAGCAGCTGTGAGGGTGGAGATGGTGGTGGTGGCGGGGACAGACTCTGTTGTTGTGGCCTCTGCTCTGGTAACACCCACCACCACAAGAGAGTCATCACTGGAGCTGGATTGGTCCTCAGCTGATGTGGGTGTTTCTGAGCGGGCCTCAGTGTGGCTCCACTCACCCTCCGTGCCACTGGGTCCCTCCTCCTCCTCTACAGTGGACCCAGTCTGGCTAGCCGCTTCCTCTTGGTCCATGGAACTGTCTCCTCCAGTAGCCGTAGATGATGCTGTGAACAAGGAGGAGAAACAGATTCACATCAGTCATCTGCATAGACTTGACGCATGAGTTTTGTCACAACACATCACAGAGCAAGCCCTTGCATAATGTTAATGCCACTTTTTATATTCATTACATATATGTGAACATGGCACTTGTCAGTCTGCCAGTGAACCATGGTTCCCAAACACATGATGGCAATGGAACCATCTGTTAGATGTATTTAAAATTCCAATAAATACATGGCCAACAACGCACTATATTGCCTGTTGTCTGATCTGTAATGCTCCTGAGTGTCATGTGTCATTACAAACATGTCTCATCTCATGCAAGGGAGTCTGGAAGTGGCACAGCAAATGGGATGGACAAATTCATAAGTTGACATGATGAACATACTTCCATCCCCAGTCACCATGATGGGCTTATGTCTTGAACGTCAATGCTATAATGGTGTGCATGCAGGACAACAGACAAGTACAAATACTGCATCCTCACGATTTTTCATGTGGCATACTATGCCACTGGCCTGTCTGGCTAAACAGTCTGTACTGACTCTTGTTACAGGGGCAGTGAATCCTGACTTTACAGTCAGCACCATGTCACAATCATGTATTCAATGTTAAAGCAACATCTGTAGTGGTCAAGTATACATGTCCCCTACGTGCTACACACAATTTAAACACTTTGACAAGCTCACGTTGTTCTACTGAGACATTGGAGTATATGAATTAACAAATCTGTATACATGAACATTTTGCAAGCTCCCAAGAACAAAGTAATGCAGCATACACATATATGTTGAAGCCACCATTGTAAAAAAAAAATAATTATGCAGAGTGAAAGGATGACACACACATGTTTTGTCCTGTGCATCTGAGCCAAATTCCATACATTAGATGTCTGTCCATATTTAATATATTTGCCACATGTGTAATTATAAAAGTTCTGCCTGTACACACTGACACAGAGTCAGACACATGAATTTCAATTTTGCAATGGTTAAAGTGTTGCCTGACACACAAAAATAAGATGTGACAGTGTCTCAGATGGCCTGAGTTGGCATACCTGTCCTTGGTCCATGTGAAAAATGGGATTACCCGGAGCACTAGGCAGGTGACTACGCATTTTGAACGCCAATCCATTTAATTTGTCTGAGGCATCAACATTGGTCTCACCTGCTGCATGGGTGTGTAGTGTATGTCTCACAAACCTGTGTTGACCCAGATCAGCATTTCGAACATTTATGTATGTACCACACAGAGTACAGGTCATATTTCAGTCAATGTGCTGACACATGTCAGACAATTACCTCACTCATGATGGTCAACTCAATGCACCTGTTGTATATGGTGCTGTTCACATTAACCTTGGACTACAGCAAATACACAGGACCTAAGTGACACATGTCACAGACGGAAAGGGACAAACCTGGGCATCAGATGATAATGGGGCATCATTACATTTTGCCACATAAGTGTTGTCTCAGCAGACAGACGACCTGTGAGAGTGTTACCAGGCTGAGGGAGTGCAACATGCATGTCAGACATAGTTCAGCAAAATGGCACAAACTCACCCCCTCCTTGCTGCTGTGTGGCCTTCAACTGCCCATCCAGGTCAGGGAAGACCACCGTCAGTATCCGGAGCATGGGGGGGGTCAGGGTCCGTCATCCACCCCTTTTGCGAGAAGGTGACAGCTTCAGCTGGACTCTTGCAATCCTCCGGGTCCAGCCATGGAGGTCCTGCCACCTCTTCTGGCAGTGGCGGATGCAGCATTAGAAGACCCCCACAGATCTCACAGCCCGGACAATGGTCAGCCAAATTTCATGCTTCTGATGGGCATCGACCTGTAAGGATGACATGGTGACACACCATTACTACACATGCTACATGTTAATGCATCACACACTTGGACATATAGGTCATGGTTAGAATGGCAGATGATTTCTAAAGGTTGGACAAGTATCAACATGGTCATTTGTCCTGTGTGCAAGTCTCCCTTAACATCAGAACAGTGCAGGAAAAACAATCACACCAAATACACTTCTACATCACTGTACCTGTCCAGAACATGAATCTACACACTGTAACACTTACAGTAACTATGTGTGCATGCTTGACCTTGTGGATCACAATGCTAGTAATGCCTGTCTTAAAACATGGTCAATTGAAAAGGCAGTGTAATCAACACTCACCTGCTCCCCTGGTTTCCCATACAGCTTGCTGTACTGTGGAAGGAGGCTGTCCAGCAGGGCCTGGTTCTCCTCCTCTGTGAAAGCTGGTGCCCTCTCCACAGAACGTGCCATTGTAGATCCCAGAGGATGCAGAGACAGCAGCAGTGGTAGGTAGAGATGTAGGCAAGTAGCATGTAGTGCAGGCAAGTGAAGTCTCTTGGGAACAGACAGACTTATATCTGTGCTGCGGAGGCGGATTCTGTTCTATGCGTCCAAAGAGATAGGTCTGAGACGTTCGCATTATCCGAATTTGGCCAATCCATAACATTGCACGCATCAGACACGCCTACCGTGTCGTTCAAATATTCCGCATCATAACACTATTGAGTTTGATACATTGTTGTTGTAAGCCAACAGAATTGGTTTGCACGCGATTCGTACACGAAGCAAAACCGCGTCTGTCCCCATGACGACCAATAGCCAATGTGTGCGTCCGGCTTTGGTTCGGAAGTGTACGACGCGTCTTTTGAATTCTCACCCGCGTCTGTCCCCATTACAATCAACAGCCAATGTGTGCGTCCTGCTTGGTTCGGAAGTGTACGACGCGTCTTTTGAATTCTCACCCGCGTCTGTCCCCATTACAGTCAACAGCCAATGTGTGCGTCCGGCTGGGTTCGGAAGTGTATGGCGCGTCTTTTGAATTCTCACCCGCGTCTGTCCCCATTACAGTCAACAGCCAATGTGTGCGTCCTGCTTGGTTCGGAAGTGTACGACGCGTCTTTTGAATAGTCACCCGCGTCTGTCCCCATTAAAGTCAACAGCCAATGTGTGCGTCCGGCTGGGTTCGGAAGTGTATGACGCGTCTTTTGAATTCTCACCCGCGTCTGTCCCCATTACAGTCAACAGCCAATGTGTGGGTCCGGCTTGGTTCCGAAGTGTAGAACGCGTCTTTTGAATACTCACCCGCGTCTGTCCCCATTACAGTCACCAGCCAAAGGATGCAAACCACACTATTTTGGCTGAGGATCAGGTGCCCTACACTAATCAATCAGCATGTCAGACAGTATAGAAAATCTTCATGTTCTGCTTTATGACATGTGTGGGTACAGTGATTAACATGTCATATTTGACAGAGCTCTTCATAGCTCACACTCCCATGATGAGCCAACCTTCATGTGCACCAAATACATTATTTGTGATGAACATCACAACTGTGAGTGACAACTTTACAGATGACCCTCCTAGGCCTGAACACAGTCCCAGGGGCCCATTGTGTTATCACAGGTTACATATACCCAGAATAACTGCTGTATTGCACTGTGTGTTACAAAGTGCTTTGGGTGCAGTTTATTTGAGTGAATCCACAGTATTTGAGTATTGTACAATGCACACACTCCATTGTTGAGGTTGTTGATTATATTCACTTTAAACATCAATCTGTATTTGGCATGTGAGTTGCTGTTGTGTCTTTGTGTCACAGACATACCTGTTTGTTTGGCAAAAAAAATGTGATACACATCATGAATGTTTTATGTGTGTGATGGTACATGTATGTCAGACATTACATCATGGCAGTGTCCAGGTGGCATTACATGATCCCTGTGTGTGTACCTTTCCACTACGTGTCAGTTGTTCCACACATCTATCTTTGATAGTTTCTTAGGTGTGTGTTTAGTATATGATGTTTGTTAACATGGACTGTGACAGACACCATTGATTGGTCACAGCACTGCATTGCACTTGTTGTGAAACCATCATGACATGAAATGTTCTGTGAGGGTCACATAGCTGGCCTTTGTGTCAATGTTCAACATTACACACCTGACTTCATTGAGTCTTGCTTTGATGTTGCATATGATATTTTGCATGTTACTTGCCACATTTGAAAGTGATTTGATAATGTTTCTTTGTCACCTATGTACCGCAGGAGACCATCTGTCCACAGACCCTTCCCCGACCTAGAGACCATGGTAGAACGTGACAGCATCAGATGTTACCGCTTCACCAGACCACTCATTGAGGAGTTGGCAGAGCAGTTGGGCCCACATTTGCTACCTGGACGCCCATATCCATCTGCGCTGACCGCCAAGGTGAAGGTGATGGCAGCCCTACATTTCTTTGCCACGGGAACCTTCCAGTATACTGTGGCTACTGCTGGTGGGATGTCACAGACAATGTTTAGCCGTGTGCGTCGTGATTTTTTGGAGGCAATGTTACATTTTCTGAACCAGTACATCAAATTCCCAACACCACGACAATTTGCTGACATCAAGAGTGACTTTTATGCTTTGGGAAGAATGCCACATGTCATTGGCTCCATTGATGGTACACATGTGGCTTTGGTCCCCCCACAGGCAAATGAACAAACATACAGGAATAGTAAGCATTTTCACTCCATAAATGCCCTGGTGGTATGTCTGCCTGACATGACAATCTCACATGTCTGTGCACGTTTCCCAGTATCAGCACACGACGCGTACATTATGAGAAACAGTAGGATCCCACAGATGATGTCTCAGCTGCCAAATCAGCGTGCCTGGCTTGTTGGTGTGTAATGTCTG
This sequence comes from Calotriton arnoldi, assembly GCA_963921515.1. Lineage (NCBI taxonomy): Eukaryota > Metazoa > Chordata > Amphibia > Caudata > Salamandridae > Calotriton > Calotriton arnoldi. Next base: position 105,284 of record CAWUFW010016971.1, on the reverse strand, counting down.
TTTATGTTGTGTGTTGGTTGTATGTCAGGTTGTACCCTGTTTTCAGACACATGAAGTTTTTTCTGTTTAAATTTAGGTGACTCCGGATACCCCAACATGCCGTGGTTGCTGACACCACTCAGGAACCCTGTCACCCCTGCTGAGTCTAGTTTTAATGAGGCACATGGGCGGACCAGGCGAGTGATTGAGCGGACATTTGGGCTACTGAAAAGCAGATTTCGCACCTGGGCCGTACAGGAGGAGGCCTCCAATATGCACCAGAAAAGGTGTGTAAGATCATCATTGTGTGTTGCATGCTACACAACCTGGCAGTGAGGAATGAGCTACCTCTCATCCAAGATGACGGGGAACAGCAACCTCCAGCAGGGGAGGATCCAGGCCTGGGTCATGTTGCCAGTGATGATGAGGGGGAGGAGGATGTTCGGAGACAGCTCATCAACCACTTTTTCTCATGTTTGTAAGTATATAATGATGAGTTGACAAAGCACTTTCTCTGCATGATATGTGTCTGTTGTACAATATCTATGCATACGTGTGGGTGCATGCTACTTGACATGATCCTTGGAGTTGTTATGTATCCATTGAGTTAGTATGTTCACCAGTACAGTGTTGACATGACTCCTAGCTAGTGTTCACAATTTATAAGACTTGAGTATGAAATGTCTCTTGGAGATGTATGCAGAATTTTAGGTATGTAAAGACTGTTCTATGTCTCTCCTTCACAGGGTCCTTTGGCTGTTGTATGGTGACATGTGACCTCCAAAACACAATGCTGTTACAGAGTGCAACTTTTCTTGGGATCAGGAAGCTGTGCCACACACTCAATTCCGAAGATTTTGTAACGTCTTTGTTAATTTGTGCTTATTGTCACAGTGTGATTATATTGCATCTGTTGTGGAGGCAACATGTTGTGCCTGTGTAATAAAACTGTGCTCCACATTGAGGTGTGTCTCATCTGTATACACACATCCAACATTCATTTGCATACTGTATCTGTGCCCTGATTTCCACTTTATCAGACAATGTTTAGTGTTTGTGCGTTGAAATGTGTTTTCAGTTTACAACAGTGGAGGCAATGAGGATGTATGCCATATACTATTTGTGTTGTGTTGACCTTATTGTGTGTATCTCTTACATGTGTCACATCACATTTACTCACAAGACTGTGTTTTAATTCCTGTACTTGTTTTCCTGCAAAAATCCTTGTTATTTAGGTCATCATCCCTATGTTACAAACACTGTTTAACTCACGACAGAGGCAAGTATTGTGTGATTATGATTTTATTACGATGCATGTGTGAAATAGTACAAGTAAGTGATAGTGCAGTACAAATTTTAGAAATCCAAAGTTCACAGAGGAGTTGTTGGTGGAAGTAGATGAAATTTTCAGAGCCAAGTCCACAGTCATTTGAGTCATTGATCCAACTTAGACCCTCCATCCCATGTGGGAGAGTTCAGTGACAGTCAACAAAGTGAACGCTTCGCACACAATGGAGGATATCAGGAGCAGGTTTTCACTTCCTGGGGGGGATGCATGGCCATCTGTCTCTCATTTGTCCTTCTTCGGACGACCCCTCTTCTTTTTTTGAGGGGGACCCTCAGGTGCAGGCTACTGCCGTCCAGGGGACTCTCCACCAGAGTCCTCATCCCTCCCTGTGGCAGTTGCAGGTGTAGTGGCAACAGATGTAGTGGGCACACAGGGAGGTGGGGTTATGTTGTCAGCAGTCTGACGGAGGCAGGTGAGTATGTCCCTGTGCACTGCAGTGAGGTCATCAATTTTATCCATTTTGGACTCCATTCTGGACATGTGTGAGTCCATTCTGGACATTTGTGAGTCCATTTTGGCATAATGGGCAGCCTGCTGCTGTTGCATGTCCTTGAGGATCCCAACTACCTGGCTAAAGTCTCTGGTGCATTCTCAATATGCATTTAGAATGCGTCTCAACTGTGGGTCAGCTTGATCAGCAGCACCATCTTCATGATGTGACCTCACCCCGTGGCCCCTCCCACCACCCCATCCCACACGAGCAGGACCTGTTGTTGCAGACACAGACAACACTGAGCCTCCTTCATTGTTGACACTGGTGTTGTTGTCCGCCAACTCCAGAGTGCCCTGTGCTGCTGTGCCGTCGGTGTTTTCTTGCCTTGGTGTGTCCGTGTTGGTAGAGGTCATCTGGGGGTTGCCAGATGTTGCGGGAGTGGTCGCAGGGGGTGCTGAAGTTACGGCTGCTGGTGCTGCATGCTGATCCACACCGGAGGGGCCAGGTCATTCATCGTCGTCCGAAGAGGACTGAGAGACATCCACACTGGAGAGCTCAGGGTCAACCAGAGTCTGGGCCTGGGATTCTTGTTCTGTTCTTGCAGTGTCCCCGGCAAGCCCTGTGGGTGGAAGAGAGACACAATGTATGTTGTGGTTTTGCACAGGTCAACGTATCTTACACATTACATTTGCTATTGTACATTATGATGAGTGTATGTACATTGCAGTGTCCTCAATTGTCACAGACACAGGCCTATATTAGTAAAGAACATTGTAATTTTAACAAGATGTGTTTTGCTGAGCATGTTGAGCTTTGTGCATAAATAGGTCATGTATTGTTTCTTTGACGGTACATAGACATTGAAAGTCAAATGCCACCCTGTGCCTGACACAGGTGTGTTGTTCTTTCCCACATTTGTGCTTTTATACTGACATACGTACTCTTCCTCTTACGATGTGTTGCAAGATTTGTGCATGTGTGCTGGCATTTGTGCATGTATTTTTGAGTCACATTGGTGTGGCTACCAACACGCTCACATTCCAGTATGTATGTGGGCATTTGAAATTTACTATTTTGTTATATGTGTTCCTAGTTCTCATCTCATTGCACACATGTGAATGTCTTTCAGTAGCAAATGGTGTTGCTGCTTAGCTTTGTGCCTGATAACATCATGTATATTGTCCTTGTCCTCCATGGACAGATGAGTTAACCAAGGCTGTTTTCTTGCTTTTCCATGCTCATAACTGTGAGGTCCAGAGGTTTGTGTGCTTGTGTTATGCTGCTGGAAGTTGTACCGCTCCTCCCACCCAGTCCAGATTACTCCTCGTGTTGAAAGTATCAATGAAAGTGAGGGGAGTATAGTGCCAAGGATGCTGACAATGCTGCATGATGTAGGAGTTGAATGCAGCTCACAACAGTGCTTTGTGTAAATGACACCATGCAACAGTCTCAGCTATCTTGCTGTGGCCATTCCATTCACTGTCAGGTATCCCTTGTCAATGATGGATATGTTGCTTTGCGTGTGTGTATTGATGTGTGCTATGTCTGCATCTCACAACATGTCCTCTACTCCACACACCTTCACAGCCAGCCGAGGGGGCACCCCTGGGACAATGCATCCCCAGACAGTGAGTGGAAATGTACAGTGAAGATGTCTGAGAGTATGGACTGGTGTGAGAGAGCCAGGGCCTAGGTGTGATTTGTGGCCAATTCATACATAAGGCCCATGTGTCAGCCATCTTGCCGGTACATTTCCTTTCACTGTCATGGACTGACTAGTCACAAGAGTGCTATTTGTTCTGGCTGAGAAGGTGTGTGTAGGGCAGGCCTTGATAGTAGTTGAAGTCATTGAAGATACTCATCCTCCCCCCCAGAGCAAGGATGCCACCATGGACCATGCTTCCATGACAGTGAGTAAAAGTTTATATTCAAGATGTCTGACAGTGGTGGCTGGTGTTTGTTTGAGCACTACTCCCAACAGAGCCTTGTGTTCCCCACACCAGAGCTTAGTGTCAGCCATCTTGACAGTACTTTTCCACTCCCTGTGAGATGAGCATAGTTCAAGGTGGGCTTGATGGCCCATGTGGGAGGAGGATTGTTAGCTGTGACTACGACTCCCATCATGCTTTTAGCTACACCCACCTTCCCAGCAATCCCAACCTCCCTTCCTGTGACTCAGGTTTCCTGGGAGTGAAGGTGTGCAAACAAGATGGCTGCTGTATGTGACTAGTGTTTGAATCCCATTGCCTTGCTGTGAGTTAGTGCTAAGTTTGTAAATATTTTTACATGGTGAGCTTTCCTGTTACATTGTAGGTGTGTTGTTGGGTACAATCTAAATTTGATCACATATCCCATCATGGACTGGTGCTCCTCACACCAGGGCCCAGTGTCAGGCATCTTGGAAGTAGATTTACTTTGACTCTCAGGTTGTGCATAGTCCCAGGTGTGGTGTTTGGTATTGGTGGGAGGGATGTATGTGTGACAGGGCCTGCTGGTGGATGTAGTCAGAGCTAGCCCTCCTCCTCCTCCCAGACCAAATAGGCCACCATGAACCATGCTTCCATGACAGTGAGTAGAAGTTTATATTCAAGTTGTCTGACAGTGGTGGCCTGGTATTTGTGTGAGCACAAATCCCAACAGGGCCTTGTGCTCCCCACACCAGAGCCCAGTGACAACCATCTTGGCAGTACTTTTCCACTCCCTGTGAGATGGGCTTAGTTCAAGCTGGGCTTGATGGGCCACGTGGGAGGAGGATTGTTAGCTGTGACTACGACTCCCATCATGCTTTTAGCTACACCCACCTTCCCAGCAATCCCAACCTTCCTTCCTTTGACTCCGCTTCCCTGTGAGTGAGTGTAACAGTGCTGGCAAGATGGCTGCCAGCGGTGGTTGGTGTTTTGAGGCCAAAGCCTTGCTGTGTTTGTTAGTAGGTTTGTACATGTTATGAAATATTTACATATTACTCTAAGACTGCTGGTATTTTGTTTCTGTAAGTGGCATACACATCACAGGATCATTTGCTTAATGTTGATATGGCTTTGCTAACAGTGATTGGTATCACTGTCCCCTTGACAGTGATGTCTGTGGGTGTGTATTGGCTCACAATCCTGGCTAGTTGGTATGTACTCACCAGGCTCTGGTACTCCTGATAATCCATGGATGCCCTCCGGTGGAAGGATGGCCCGCACCTTCTCTTCCCAGAAAGTGAAGTGCGTAGGTTTTGCAGGAGGGCCACCGCCAGTCTGCTGGCTCAGGGCATGGTATCTGCCAATCAGCTACTTGACCCTCCTTCGCACATCATAGTACCTGTTCCTGATATCGTCCATTGTGCGCAGCCAAGGTGCTTGAGCATTCACCTTGTTGACAATCCTCTCCCACATCTTGGTTTTCTGGGACAGGGGGGTCTGTTGGACCAATGTGCCAAATAACTGTGGCTCTACTCTGAGAATTTCATCTACCATGACTTCCAACTCACTGTCTGTGAACTTTGGATTCTTCTTTGGGGGCATGGTGATGGGTGGTGGTGGAGATGGATGTCTGGGTGAGTGTATAAGTGAGGGTGAGTGAGTATGAGTAAAGGTGTGGTATTTTACAGGTGCTAGTGGTGTACAGGTTGTGTGGATGGGTGGGTTGTGAGTGTATGTCTCAGTGCAGTGCAGTGATGGTATCTGCTGGCAGGTCTGTTGAATTTGCAAAGGATGATGGTAAGGATGTTGGCCCTTTATATAGGTGGAGTTGTGGGTGTGTCTTAATATATATATATTTTTTTGCCTTTGACAATGCTCGTTTGGACTTTTTCTGTCTGTTTCTGTTGTATTTAGTTGAGCATGACGGAGACGTTCAGTTGACTGCAACGGATGCTTTTTTATGCATTGGCAGGGTAGTCCGAGTCTGTCCCATTCACGTTACGCTATGTTGCAGCGTTCGTGTACGAGTCGGTCGCGTCGGGCTCTTTTCCGGACGATTCACTCGGACGGATTGATTCCCGTCCGTGTCGGTCGTCCGTATTGTGCTCTGTGCGAGTTGGTTGTATTTGACACGGGTTGCATTGTACTCCGCCGGCCGGAAAGCGCGCGTACGTGTCGGTCGGAATCCATTCCTGGTCCATGTCGGTCGGAAGGGTTTCCGAGCGGGATCGGAATCGGGCCCAGAATGTAAAAACCACCCTCACTAAAAGATGTATTTTAACATTCTGAGTTCAGGCATACTAACCTTTACTCTTCCATCTTGTTCCTAGGGTCAGTTATGTTCATAAGATGTTATAAACAAACTCCCCATTCTGGCCTATGGGAACAGATAGCCTTACAATAGTGAAAAACGAAATTGGCAGTATTTCACTATCAGGACATGCCAGACACACCAGGGCATGTCCTACCTTTCACATACAATGCACCCTGCCTACAGGGGTACCTTGGGCCTACCTTAGGGATGACTAACATGTAGAAAAGGGAAGGTTTAGGGACTGGCAAGTGTGTGCACTTGCCAAGTCGACATGGCAGTCCCAGACTGCACACAGGCTCTGCAATGGCAGGCCTGAGTCACATTTTACAAGCTGCCTCTGTGGGTGGCACAATCAGTGCTGCAAGCCCACCAGCAGCATTTGATTTACAGGCCCTGGGCACACATAGTGCATTGTACTAGGGTCTGACAAGTAAACTAAATAAGCCAATCATGGAATCACTAATCCATAACAATACTTTACCAAGGGAGCACTTGCACTTTGGCACTGAACAGCAGTGGCAAAGTGCCCAAAGCATCTAGACCAGCAAAAATGGAGTCCAACGCACAGCAAACCACAGGAGGTAAAGGCAAAAAATTGGAAGGGAGACCCACGCCAATGGTGCCAGGTCTAACAGGGAATGTCCGAAATGGGCTCAATAAAGACTCTGAATTGTAGTCAAGTCAATACAAAGTTTATTGTATAGATTACTTAAAACCATGACAATAGAAAACATTTAAAAAGAAGAAACATAGTATACAAAGGCAAAAGAGAATAATGGTTCCTTGCAAGACCCTATAGTGTAGCTGGCATATTATGCCCGAAGAATGAAAACTCTGGGTCTGCAGGCTTTCTCTCTACCTTCTTCCCTTTCCCTTATCTTTTGTAGGAATAATGAATAAAAAAGAGTTAAAAAACCCCCATAAAATGGATTAAGTGTTTCAACAAAAAAAAAACCTCAATTACAGAGTGGTCAGACTCTGCAATGCTTAATGCCCGAGATCCAAAAGCTAAGAGTTCAATCAATCAATCAATCATGTCACTTATAAAGCGCACTACATACCCGCGAGGGTCTCAAGGCGCTGGGGGAAGAGGGGGGTGGTGCTGCTACTGATCGAAGAGCCAGGTCTTGAGGAGTCTTCTGAAGGCCAGTAGGTCTTGGGTCTGTCGGAGGTTGGTGGGGAGGGTGTTCCAGGTCTTGGCGGCGAGGTGGGAGAAGGATTTGCCGCCGGTGGTCGTTTTCCGGATGCGGGGGACTGTGGCGAGGCGAGGCTGGTCGAGCGGAGCTGGCGGGTGGGGGTGTAGAAGCTGAGTCGTCTGTTGAGGTAGGCTGGTCCGGAGTTGTGGAGTGCTTTGTGCGCATGGGTGAGGAGCTTGAAGGTTATCCTCTTGTTGACAGGGAGCCAGTGCAGGTCTCTCAGGTGGGGTGTGATGTGGCTGCGTCGGGGGATGTCGAGGATAAGACGTGCAGAGGCGTTCTGGATGCGTTGCAGCCGTCTCAGGAGCTTAGCCGTCGTTCCTGCGTAGAGGGCGTTTCCGTAGTCCAGCCTGCTGGTGACGAGGGCCTGGGTGACTGTTTTTCTTGTTTCGGTGGGGATCCACTTGAAGATCCTGCGGAGCATTCGGAGGATGTTGAAGCAGGATGAGGAAACGGCGTTGACCTGCTTAGTCATGGAGAGGGTGGGGTCGAGGATGACCCCTAGGTTGCGTACGTGGTCGGTGGGTGGCGGGGCTGTTCCCAGTGATGTTGGCCACCAGGAGTCGTCCCAGGCTGAAGGGTTGGAACCAAGGATGAGGACCTCCGTCTTGTCCGAGTTCAGCTTCAGGCGGCTGGTCCTCATCCATTCGGCGACGGCCTTCATTCCTTCGTGGAGGTGGGCTTTGGCGGTGTGAGGGTCTTTGGTGAGGGAGAGGATCAGCTGGGTGTCGTCGGCGTAGGAGATGATGTTGAGGTTGTGCTGTCGGGCGACGTGGGCGAGGGTGCCATGTAGATGTTGAACAGCGTTGGGCTGAGGAGGAGCCTTGGGGTACGCCGCAGATGATCTTGGTGGCCTTGGATCGGAAGGGGCGAGGCGGACGCTTTGTGTTCTGCCGGAAAGGAAGGATGTGGTCCAGTCCAGGGCCTTCTCTTGGATCCCGGCGTCGTGAAGGCGTGTTCGTAGTGTGTGGTGGCAGACCGTGTCGAAGGCGGCTGATAGGTCCAGGAGGATGAGGGCTGCTGTTTCTCCGTTGTCTAGCAGGGTCCTGATGTCATCGGTGGCGGCGATGAGGGCGGTTTCGGTGCTGTGGTTGCTGCGGAAGCCGGACTGGGAAGGGTCCAGGATGTTGTTCTCCTCGAGGTAGCGGGTCAGTTGTTTGTTGACGATTTTCTCGGTGACCTTCGCGGGGAACGGGAGCAGAGAGATGGGTCGGAAGTTCTTGAGGTCCTTGGGGTCTGCCTTGGGTTTCTTGAGTAAGGCGGTGATCTCGGCGTGCTTCCAGCTTTCCAGGAAGGTTGCTGTCTCGAAGGAGATGTTGATTATTTTCCGGAGATGGGGCGCGATGGCTGTACTGGCTTTGTTGAAGATGTGGTGAGGGCACGGGTCTAGCGGTGAACCGGAGTGGATGGTGTTCATGATCTCGCTGGTGTCCTCGTCGTTGATGTTGGTCCAGGAGAGCAGGCGGTTGGTGGTTGTGGGGGCAGTGGTCTCGGTGGTTGCCGGGGCGGTCGTGGTGTTGAAGCTGTCGTGGATGTCGGCGATTTTGCGGTGGAAGAAGGTGGCCAGTGAGTCGCACAGGTCTCGCGACGGCTGGATGTCGTTGGTGTTGGAGCTGGGGTTGGAGAGTTCCTTCACGATGTTGAAGAGCTCTTTGCTGTTGTGTGCGTTGTTGTCTAGGCGGTCTTTGAGTGAAGCCCTTTTGGCGGATCTGATGAGGTGATGGTGACTGCGGGTGGCGCTCTTGTGGGCGGCGTAGCTGTCCGCTGTCCGTTCGTGGAGCCAGATCTTCTCCAGTTTTCGGCATGTTCGTTTGGAGGCCTGGAGGTCTTCGGTGAACCAGGTGGCTTTCTTGCTGGTGTGGCTGTTGGGCGGATTCTTGAGCGGGGCGAGGGTGTTGGCGCAGTCGTCGATCCACTGTCTGAGGTTGCGGGCGGCGGTGTCGGGGTCGGAGGGTTCGGCGGGTGGGCTCAGGGCGAGGGTTGTGGTTAGCTGGTCTTCCGTGACTCTGCTCCAGCAGCGGCGAGGCATTTGTTCGGTGCGGTGGTGCGTGGTGGGCTTCCTGTAGGTGAAGTGGATGCAGTGGTGGTCAGTCCAGTGGGGTTCGGAGGTGTGGTTGAAGGAGACGTGTGGGCTTGCGGAAAAGATGGAGTCGAGCGTGTGGCCGGCGGCGTGGGTGGGTGTAGTCACGAGCTGTCTGAGTCCGAGGGTGGCGAGGTTGTCGATCAGGGTGGTGGAGTTGGTGTCCTTGTTGTTCTCGAGGTGGAAGTTCAGGTCCCCGAGGAGGATGTAGTCCGTGGAGGCGATGGCGTGTGTGCTGACGAAGTCAGCGATTGAATCGCTGAACTGTGGTCGGGGTCCGGGGGTCTGTAGATGAGGGTTCCTCTGAGGGTGGTGTTGGGATCGGTGTGGATCTGGAAGTGCATGTGTTCGGCGGTGCTGAGGGTGTCGTCGGTGTTGGTTGAGACTCTGAGGGTGTTCCTGTGGACGATGGCGATGCCTCCTCCGACTCCGTTGGTGCGGTCCCTGCGGGTGATCTTGTATCCGTCCGGGATGGCAATGGCGATGTCGGGGGCTGAAGCGGGATTCAGCCAGGTCTCCGTCAGGAATGCGACGTCTGGGGAGGTTGAGTCGAGAAGGTCCCAGAGTTCGATGGCGTGTTTGCGGGCGGAGCGGGTGTTGAGGAGGATGCATCTGAGGTAGTTGGGTTCTTTCCTGGGCGGTGGTTTGGCGGGGCGGGTGCTGGCGAAGCTGCAGTTCCGGCAGGTGAAGGGCCCTTGGGTGCGCTTCGGGGTGGCCTGGTAGCAGGCGTGATCTTTTCCGGGGTTGAGTGTGTGGAGGGTGCTGGCGTCGTATCGGCGTCTGTTGATGTGGCGGGCGCGGGGATGCCCGGACCAGGGGGTCTGGCGCTGGGCACGGTCACGGCGCGGACGGGCGCAGACGGGCTTGCCTTAGGCGCGCCTTCGGCGCGCCAGCGGCGCGGCCGCGCAGCGGTCGCCATAAATGGGGAGGTGGGAGGGAGGAGCAGGGAATGGGGCAGCGAATGGGCAGTGAGGGGGCGGGGCCGCAGGGCGCAGCGGCGGGAAACAGGCACAGAAGGGAAAACGAGCACAATCAGGGCATCAAGGGGGCACAGAAAGGAAAAAAAACGAGCACAATGAGGGGCAGCAAGGGGGCACAGAAAGGAAAAAACTAGCACAATGAGGGGCAGCAAGGGGGCACAGAAAGCAAAAAACTAGCACAATGAGGGGCAGCAAGGGGGCACAGAAAGGAAAAAAATAGCACAATGAGGGGCAGCAAGGGGGCACAGAAAGGAGAAACGAGCACAATCAGGGGCAGCAAGGGGGGCACAGAAAGGAAAAAACGAGCAGAATCAGGGGCAGCAAGGGGGCACATAAAGGGGAAAAAACAGAGCACAATCAGGGGCAGCAAGGGGGCACAGAAAGGAAAAAACTAGCACAATGAGGGGCAGCAAGGGGGCACAGAAAGGAAAAACGAGCACAATCAGGGGCAGCAAGGGGGGCACAGAAAGGAAAAAACAGAGCACAATCAGGGGCAGCAAGGGGGCACAGAAAGGAAAAACAGAGCACAATCAGGGGCAGCAAGGGGGCACAGAAAGGGAAAAAAACAGAGCACAATCAGGGGCAGCAAGGGGGGCACAGAAAGGAAAAACGAGCACAATCAGGGGCAGCAAGGGGGCACAGAAAGGAAAAACGAGCACAATCAGGGGCAGCAAGGGGGGCACAGAAAGGAAAAACAGAGCACAATCAGGGGCAGCAAGGGGGCACAGAAAGGAAAAAAACAGAGCACAATCAGGGGCAGCAAGGGGGGCACAGAAAGGAAAAAACAGAGCACAATCAGGGGCAGCAAGGGGGCACAGAAAGGAAAAACGAGCACAATCAGGGGCAGCAAGGGGGCACAGAAAGGAAAAAACGAGCACAATCAGGGGCAGCAAGGGGGGCACAGAAAGGAAAAAACGAGCACAATCAGGGGCAGCAAGGGGGGCACAGAAAGGAAAAAACGAGCACAATCAGGGGCAGCAAGGGGGCACAGAAAGGAAAAACGAGCACAATCAGGGGCAGCAGCAGGGCACACAGACGGAGCTGTGTGGTGGGGGAGCGACCTACCAGTCAATTCATGATCATCTCAGTGCTTTGTTGTGAGTTTTTAAGGAAGTCCTGCACTGCTTTGAAAAATGCGCCTATTCTTGCCAATTCGAGAGGAACCATGGTGCTAAAAATCCAATTCATTGCATGATTGCATGTTCTTATACCATGAATTAAGAAGAGTGGCTTTAATAAGGATCGGCGGGAGTCGAGCAACATCGGACAGCTGCACAGTACATGTAAAAATAGTTTCTGATTTGTAGCCGCAAAGTATACACTTAACTACTTTAGAAAACAGCGGCCAGTTAGAATTAAAGTCTTTGATGTGTAATGCCAGCATCCTTACTGCCATGATTTGGGTCAGGCAAGCTTTCCCTATTGTGCAGTTCAGATAAGGTTGTGCCCGAAGTCCAACTTGGCTGTCATTGTTGTGTGATGCTGCCAGGGCCCTTAATGGCGGTGTGGAATTAATTTTTTGGAAGTCCGTACTCTTAGAAAGTAGTTTAGTCTGTTTTTTCATTATGCTTTTTATTGCAGTAGACGTAAGTGAAGAAGTGTTTCGAGTGGTCAGGTCGATTTGTAGAGTTACTACTGCCGTCCTTAAATAAATGGACCACGGGTTTATTTTTTGTTCGAAAATGTCTTGCAAAATAAATTTCAGGGTACCCGGCAATGCCGTAGTACATCTATGGTAGTACTTTATAAAAGACCCCATGCTTGACCATGCGATGCCCTCCAGGCCAAATTCAAGTCTCACCAAGGGTCCCCTGGAGTAATAGGGCAATTTAAACACTCTTTTATATATTTTTAGGTGTAGTTTTTCGATGGTTTTGGTGAGTTGACCTGGAAAGGCCTCGCTGCCGTAAGTAATTGCGGATGGTAATACTGCCCTGAGCACCTTTCTGATTGGCGCTGAGGAGGGGCTTTCAAGGGCTGTATATAATTGGCAGAGTCTAGTAGTTATTAATGCTGCCTTATCCTTTAGGTGGCGCTTGTGTGTTGTTGATGCACCGTTTGCAGAAAACCATGTGCCCAGATAGTTATAAGATTTGGCTCCAGAGATTTTTAAGGGACCCAGGGACCAGTTATTACTTATTTTTTGTAGCGTCCTTCCAAAGGATAGCACCTTTGTTTTGGCTTCATTTACTTTCATCTTGTTTACACTATTGTATAAGTGAAGAGAATTTAATGCTCTCTGGAGTCATATTTTTGAGTTGTCAAGGAGGACGATGTCATCCGCGTATTGCAATATTGTGATCTTAGTATTGCCTATTTTTGGAGGGATTAAATTAGCGTTGATAAGTGCCCGGGACATATCCGCTGTATATAAATTAAACAACATTGGAGCAAGGATGCACCCTTGCTTTAGCCCTTGATTGGTGTTAATCTTCTTAGTTAGCGCGGTGTCTGACAACTTGACCCTCACCCAGGTTGATGTGTATAATGATATGATGGCATTGAGGAGGCCGCTGGGAATACCCCACACCTGGAGTTTTCTCCATAAGATGCCTCTGTCCACCAGATCGAAGGCAGATGAATAGTCCCCGAAGCATGCCTAAAGAGCTGTTGTCTTCTGATTTTTTGCCTGGTGGACAAGATAGGATAAGGTGATTATGTTATCCAGTGTGGAGGAATTGGGTCTAAAGCCAGTTTGGCAGAAAGGAATTATTGCATTTGTTGTTGCCCAAGCCTCTAGATCTTTTAAGAGTACGGCTGCGTAGATCTTAGCCTCGATATCCAGTAAGGCTATCAGCCGATAATTGCAGGGATTCTGTCTATCGCCCTTTTTAAAAATGGGGTGCAATATTGAACCTCTCCAGCTGTCGGGCACTTGATGGAGTTTGGTGCAGATTGTAAAAAGTGAGGAAAGTATTGCGGACCATAATGCCCAGTCTTCTTTAAACAGTTGGGCCGGGAGGCCATTTGGACCAGGTGCACCTGAAGATCTTGTTTTGCTTAGTGCTTTTGAATACTGTTAGTCGTAAATATGGAGACACAATCGTCTGAGTCATCAGAAAGATCTGAGTGTTCAAGCTGAAAGACTCCTGGTTGATCGACTACATAAAGGTTATTTACATGCAAAGACCACATGGCTTCGGTGATGGAGTTGCTCCTTATGACTTCTTGACTTGTTTTGTTTTTGCTGTATCTCCATAGGTCTGCCTGATTATGTTTGCTCATGATTGTGTGGATGTATTGCCAATCCTTTTCCCTCTGCTGATTTTTTTCCAGCCATATCAGTTGCCTATGCTGTTTTCTTGCACCTTGGAGTTCCAATGACAGGTCGGCTTTGACTTGTTCGTTCCGAGTTTTCTTACGTGCCATCGTCAACTTGCGAATGTGCCGTAAGCTAGCCAAAATAGTTTGATTTTTATTAATGGGTTTTAACTGATGTCGCCCGGGGCCTGTTTGGGGATTAAGTAATTCACGGATGCCCCTAGTAATGGGAGCCCAGTGAGTTAATAGGTATGCGCCACTTTGGGCTTGCAGGGTCTGTCCAGTAGCAGCTTTCCAAGATGCTAGGTTCCGTAGATTGACGTGGCCCCATTTTATTCTTCGAGTTAGATGTAGTGTTTCGTCATTGCAGGAAGTGCCCAAAACCTTGTGGCCTTTGCATTTAGGTAGATTAATGTTAAAGGTTGTGCGAAGTGGAAGATGGTCACTGTCATTTGAGAGATGCACTTTAAAGCTCACAAGGTGGTTCGTAAGTTTCACCGAGGCAAAAACATAGTTGATGGTACTTATTCCCCTGAAGGGCTTCAAAAGTTGAGATGATGGTTCTAGATTGTTAGCTAAAATCTGTACGGATTGTAGGCCATGTTTACTTAAAATATTATTTATTTGAGTGCTTAAGGGATTTAGAGGTGGGCAGGTGGTGTTAAATAATCCTAGTTGTCGCAGGTTAAAATCGCCGCAGATTATTATATCATGATTAACGTGATCGCAAAGGATTTGATCCAAATTGTCGCACAGCTGGCGGAGTCTTGTTGCTCGTGCTGAGCCAAAGCTGTTAAAGTAGACGTTAATCAGGAGTATTTTAAGTCGGGACGCGGAAGACTTGGTGCTCTCCAGTATTAGCGCTTGAAGCATCTCATCTTGAGTTGAAATTGAGTGTGTTTTTATTTTCATGTTCAAGTTGAGGTATATTGACAGGCCCCCGGAGGGCCTCCCAAAGATGTTTTTTTTCTTAGCTGCATGATGGATCCCTTGGAAGCCAACAATTGTTAAAGGGGTTAGTGACCATGTTTCTTGGAAACAGAGAACATCGGATGCCAGACTCTGAATTGTATTATTGGTTGTACTTAACACTGTACTATCTAACACGAAGGGATATCCTTCTAGAACTACTATATTTCTTGAAGCTTAGCCAAAGTATATGAGGTTTCCATTCTCCACACTCCTGATATCCCTGTGCTCTTCCCAATGCCGTCTATACATGTCAGTCCAATGAAAAATTCATACTTATTTGACCTATGTCAGTGATCCAGCGCGATATTAGCAAACAACATTCATACACCATGTACTCACTTGGGCCCATACATTCATACTACTCTAATACTTACGCTGGGTGTCAGATATACTCTTATATCAAAAATCCCTGCTACCAATTACCTTCTGATTGAAGAGTAATAACTTACCAATGGATCCTTTGCTAATTGGGAAGTTTAAAATGAGTGACATTCACTATAATACATAATCCTGAAATAACCACTGAGTCAAGAAGTTTTAAAATGTTTATCTAAAGTTTTAGCAGAGTAAAATACAGAAAATACGGTATTTGATCAGAATACCCAAGAGGAAGCATAGGAACGAATTTTCTAATAACTGACAGTTTTTAGAGAAATAAGAGAGGATAGAGACAGCAGCGCAACTAAAGGTTGCATTATAGTTACCTAGATGCGAGAACCAAGCCCCTTAGCCAAGGAGTTGGAAAGAATAGGACCCTGGAAGGATGAAAAGCAAGGACCTCCTTCAGGATCAGGACAGGACTGGTGACCTCTCTACAACGACGCCTGCGCCGTTCCCCTCTCTGGCACTCAATTTCTCCTCGATTCTCCTGTCTAATGGACTCCGCCGCCCCCTCCTCAGGACCTCTTCTGGACAGGAATTCAGTCAGCAACCGATCAGCATGGCAGCCTGGAGCTCTTCTGTATGTTCTGAGAGTCTGTGCTCAGTCTTCGGTATCCTCTGTTCTGACTAATTACTAATGCTATATTCTATTATACCCTTCTACGCCCATGTACCTCCCATTAATGTTGCTAAAATATGGGACTACTACTTCTGATTGGACAGGGACAGGGGGTGGATTCTCGCACCATGACAAATTTGGCCTAAATTGTAAAGTCTATTGCATTTACGTTCCCGCCCCTTCAAATTAATACATTCACTTTATTTCCCACCCGTTCTCACGACAAATGTTATACATTTTACAGGAGAAGAGCAACATTTTATCCGCCGGATACATTGGGTACATCATTTTCGGCCAATAGGTCGTGGCCTTGGAAGACGTCCAAGTTGACTTCACTTGGCAGGCACATAGGACACATGCGCAGAACCCTCTGTCTCTCGAGTTTCAAGTCACCAACCCAGGCCCAAGTTTACGAATTACTAAAAGTGCAAGAGGAAAATATTAAAATCACAAATAAAACGTTTCACTGTATACCCACTTTCCCTAATTCTATTCCCATTTAATCATAATACTACCCTGCATTAGTAGCGTTAAGAAAACGACAATTTAATAATGACATGAGAGCAAGCTTAAGCATGTGAAAACATTGAGCGGGCATTTTAATGCACACTGCGCAGAAGCAGAAGTTTCCCACCAAGCAAAGAAAGACGTCACACCATGTGATCAGGTTGCGACATGCGCAGAGAAGTTCCCGCGCTTTAGCGGCCATTTTGAGTTATGGACAAGCGTTATTCATTAGTAAAACACATAGACAAGCATCTATCCCTTTTGTATTCGTGAATGCAAGTATTAGTATTTGTCAGTACAAGTTTAATAAATTAATACTATGAGGAAGATTGCATCCAAGCAAGTTTCAATTTTGAAACCTTGCTCCATCAATCCCTCTCTGATGGCGTTTCTGAGCCATCAAAAACACTACCCTCAATCAGATGCCAACTTCTAGCAAATCGTTTCATTCTCATCTTTACTTTTTCTATTCTTACAGTCTCCTTTCAATTTCTTGTATAAATCACTTCTCCATTCTTCTAATTCGATTTCATCCCTCTTTCTCTTCTTTCCTTTTTCTGTCACTTTGTACGTTCCATTCTTTCTACAGCATTTGCACCATATTGTTATTGCTAAAATTATTATTGCTATTCCTGCTAAAGGTACTAATAATTGACCTCAAGTCCTTTCCCTATATTAGAAAACCAGGTTCCAATTGACGATATACTATTTGTCAATCTTTCCCATACACTATCAACTTCCAGTGGTTTAAGTTCCTTCTCAAGTTTAGTTATGTTCTGAATATACGTTCCAATTTCTGCACTCTTATCAGGAATATAAGTGCAACAGTGTTTCGTTCTCAATAATTTACAGACTCCTCCCTCTTTTGCCAATAGAATGTCAAGAGCAAGTCGATTTTGCATCACCATAGATCTAATAGCAACCATTTCCGTATTAATCATTAGCAAACTTCCAGCAGTATCCGTTGATAAACGATCAACCACTGTAGACAATTTACATATTTTCCTTGAGTTCAGAATTATTCCCACTGAAGGTATCAATGCACCAAATATATCACCTACTATTTCAGAAAAACTAGCTCTTTTACTACGTATTAATTCGCCATTGTTTTCATTGCTCCCAGTGTTTCTTTTTACGTGGTATATTTTTGGAAAAACTATTCCAAAATAACAACTTCCATACCACCGTGCAGGAAGCCTAAAGTAAGCCTTATTCCCACATACATAATAGATTCCCGGAAAAACTGAATCTGTTCCTCCTTTGAGTCCCCAACCTCCCAAAATTAAAAATTGTGTTCACATTCACTGGTACCGATGAAAACATTGTTATAGTCAGTCTTTAATCTATGTAAACAAATTTTCCCTTTCTTTTCAAAATCCAGAGCCATAGCAGCTTGAGCCTTACCAGGTGTGTAACTCCCTTCTTTTTCTGCCCAAGGTGGTAAATGAACCTTATGCTCCGAAGCTTTCTTTTGGAAATCTTGTCTTCTATCTTCTACTAAATTCAAAAATATTTTCTCTTCTTCTAATAAAGAACATGTTAGATTGTGTCTATGTGCATGTGTTATGTCTATTGATTTCATTGTTAAGAAAAACTCTCCCATAAACTGTGCGCCTTGACTACTAAGCACGGGGTTCATACTCTTGCGAATCGGAACCTCAGAAAATATTACATCTAAGTTTGAATAATAATACTGTAGTCTACCTGTTCTATAAAATAAACTTGTTAATACACTACATGAGATGCCATATGTCAGTGGTAAATGATGGTATGTTAATCCTTCTGCTACTGATTCAGGTAATTTCATACAGACATAACAATTACTAACTTCCATTGTGTCTACATACTGAAACAATAACTTTGTGAAAACATTTAAACTAGTGTCGTTATCAGCTATTTCATGATGAATTTCTGCCTCATCTTCTGCCATTAGTTCTACTCTATTGCCCTTCATGTTTGCTGTCCTCCCTTTGGTGTCATTATTAATCTTCTTATCTATTATCATAAGGTAAGGAACTGCTACAATCAGGACTAACCATACTATAAGCACCAATACTAGACTACAGATGCAGATTGCACAGCATCTCCTACAACAATTTCGTTTTGGTCTCCCAGTAACTCTATCATCAGGCATTTTCCGACAAGGAAGATTGCTCTTCTTATCTCTATTCCTTTTCTTCAGCTGATTCTTTTGCTTAGTCAGGGTGGTCTTGTTTCTTCTTCGTAAGTTAGTTCTGCACTTGTTCCTTCGCCACCACTGTCACTTGACTCTGAATTTTCAAAATCTTCAAGAATGATATAAGTCCAGTCAGGACCCTTGAATTTGTTATTCACAAGTCTCAGGGGCCGATTCCGATTCGGGCCGGAAATCTCTCCGACCGAGCCGGACCCGGAGAGATTTCCGACCGAATCGGACCCTAGCACTCTGACCGGACGAGTACGATGCATTCGCATGCTATCGGACTCGATTCGGTCGGACTCCCATTGAAGTCAATGGGAGCCGGTCGTACAACGCGTACGCGGGCTCCCATTGACTCAATGGAGTGCGAGAGCGAACGAGGCGCCCCCTACAGCGGGTACGCGTCCATGCGCATCGCGGCATACATGCACAGGTAGGGGGACCCATGGGTCCCCCTGTGTGCGACTCGCGCGTCTACGTGTACAGGGGGTCCGACGCGGACTCCCAAAGTGCGGCTCCGACAGCTCTTTCGAGCCGGACGGCGCGAGTCGGTCGGACTGCTCGCGGCGCGCATCGTGCTTACCCGGCCGGGAAACGTCTCCATAGCGCGGTGCGAGTCGTGTCCGTGCGAGTCGGTCGGAGCGTGTTGAAGCCGCGTACGAGTCGGTCGGCGATTTCACGGGCGCTTGCATCGTACTCGCTCGGCCGGACCCGCGTACGATTCGGTCGGGAAACAGGGCTCCGAATCGGATCCGGTAAATCCGAATCCGATTCGGAGCACTACCGGCCGAGATCGGAATCGGCCCCTCAGTCTTTTACTTTTTCTTTTTCCTGACTTTTTCTCTTGTTCTGTTTGACTTGTCACTTCAGGTACTTGTTCTGGATCTTCACTTCTGGTTGTTATGTGGTATTTTACTCTTTTGATGACACTTGGCCAATGATCTCCTTTTCTTGTTTTCTTTGTTGACACTGTTTCTCTGTTTTCGTCTTCAGTGGTCTCGTTATTTTCACTGCTTTGTACTTCTTTATTTTCTTTGTTTACTGCTTCTTTTGTTAGTTCCTTTTCAGGTCTGATTGGTTTCTCTTCAGTAGCTCCACAATGACTTACTTGATCTTGTTCCTTTTTTGTTTCTATATGTTTATTTGTATTAACCCCTTTTTCTTTTGTGAATTCTTCTTGATCTATCTGCTTCTGATCAGGGCTTATTGCACTGTGAACTTCTGCAGCCTGACCTGCTTCTTCTAGACCTGTCTGTCCCTCTTCAAAGTTTATCAAATCTTCACTGTTTTGAGTCCAATTTTCTTTCCTTATCTGATTTAGTTCAAGATCTTTTACTGTCTTGCCTTCTTGATCTTGAACTGTTTCTTTTTCCCCTATTTGATCTTCTTCAATTTCTTGCAATTTTGTTTGATTTCTTGTTCTGTAGTATACTTCAGGCACTTCTACCACTGGTATCCAATCCTGACTTGTGCTCGGTTGTTCTCCGTCAGCTTCTCTCGAACCTCTAGCTTGAGATTCTTCAGCTGGGCAACCTTCAGCTTCTTCAGTGACTGGCGTTGTCGGTAGATTCTCTTCTTCAAGTTCTGGTACTCTCTTGGTGTGGCTTACGTGAATCCAATTAGGAAATCTTGCACACTTCACTGCTGTGTTGGTGGTCAATATGACTTGACAAGGTCTGCTCCACCTGGGTGATAGACACGTTTCTCTGGTGTGATTCTTCACTACCACCCAATCACCAGGATTCAGATCATGTTCTAATTCAGGCTGCCTGGAAACTGCGTCTTCTCCAACCTGATGAGAGACAGAATGCACGAGGTCAGCCAATCCTTTGTAATAATCCAGAACCATATCATCAGAAATATTTACCAATTTGTTTGTGGGAACATGTGTTTGTCTCATTGCTCTTCCCATCATAATTTCATGTGGGCTCAATCCTGTCGTTCTATCAGGAATGCTTCTTATTCCCATCAAAACAAGTGGCAGTGTGTCTGGCCACTCTAATGATGTTGATGCACACATTTTTCCCAGTCTTGACTTTATAGTGCCATTCAATTGTTCAACCACTCCAGAAGCCTCTGGGCGATATGCACAGTGCAATTTCTGTTTGATTTGGAATGCTTCACATATTATCTGGATCACTTCACTGTTAAAGTGTTTTCCTCTATCTGATTCCAAAGATACTGGGAAACCAAATCTAGGTATGAGCTCTCGTAGTAACAGTTTTGCAACTGTAATGCTGTCATTTCTCCTAGTTGGATAAGCCTCCACCCACTTTGAAAACAGACACACTATGACTAGTACGTATTTCAGCCCTCTGCATGGTGGTAACTGTATGAAGTCGAACTGGAGTCTTATGAATGGACCCTCTGCCTTCCCGATCTTCCCAAACCCAATTATCGTTTTCCTGCCTGGATTGTGCATTTGGCAAGTTAGACATCTCTGGCAAAGACTCTCTGCGACAGCTCTGAATTTGGGATTGTACCAATTTTGTCTGAACAGCCTAATCATTGCATCTCTCCCTATGTGTGTGTCTCCATGATGCATTCTAGCCATTTGTTAGAGTAAACAGTCTGGCATGACTGGTCTGCCATCTGCACTGATCCATACCTCATCATCTCTTCTTTGTGAACAACCTACTTTAATCCACAAATTCTTCTCACTTTCCTCAACTTCATCTTGCAATTTCTTCACCTCATTCCACGTTTCTGGTGGCATATACAGCATGAGTTGGCAGCTGATTCCCATTCTTTCCACCCTCTTATTTACTGACGTTCTGGTTTTGGCACAATATTGAGCCACCAGATCAGCATATCTGTTGCCGACTACCACCCAGTCATCTCCTGACTGGTGTGCGGCACATTTCACCACAGCCTTTTGGTGATTGTATTGCTTCCAGCAATTCCCTTATAAATTGTCCATTTTTAATGGGGGATCCTGAAGAAGTCATGAAATCCCTCTGCATCCACAGTTGGCCAAAATCATGCACGACCCCGTAACCATATTGACTATCAGTAAATATAGTTACTCTCTGATTCCTCCCAATTTTGCAAGCTTTTATTAATGCAATCAATTCAGCTACTTGTGCAGATTTGACTCCTGGTAAATAGGATGCTTCGACTATTCCAGTTAATTCACATACTGCATATGCTGCAGTTAGTTTACCATCTTCATGTCTTTGACATGATCCATCAACAAATAGCTCCCTGTCTGGCTTTTTAAGAGGCTGTTCCTCAATGTCTGGGCGTGGTTTTGTACATAATTCTGTAATCTGTATACAATCATGTTCATCTTCTTCATCATCCTTATTTGTTTCGTGATATGGGTCTGGCAGTAAGGTTGCTGGATTTATTATCGTACACCTTACCATGGTCACATTTTCAGCACCCATTATTATTCTCTCATATTTAGTCAGCCGACTAGGAGTAAGATGCTGAGTTCGAGTTCTGGTCAACAGAATCACAACCGCATGTGGAACATACACTTTTACAGGGTGTCCCATTACAATTGACTCGCTTTGTTCAATGCTCAAACAAGTTGCTGCTACTGCTTTTAAACATCCTGGCAACGCAGCTGCTACTGGGTCCAATGTAGCAGAAAAATATGCTATAGGACGTCTGTCTAGTCCATGTCTTTGAGTTAGGACAGAAAGTGCACAATTTTCTCTTTCTTGACAGAATAATGCAAATTCTCTTTTATAATCAGGCATGCCTAAGGCAGGTGCTGAACAAAGAGCGTTTCTCAATTTTACAAAAGCTTCTACACTTTCATCCTCCCACTCAACAGGATCTTTTGCTTTCTTTTTGGTCATGTTAATTAGCGGCTTAGCCAACATGGAAAAATTTGCTATCCATTGTCGACAGTATCCCACTATTCCTAGGAACATTCATACTTGTCTTTGGGTTACAGGCATCTGCATTCTTTTTATTAATTCTACTCTTTCAGAGGTTATTCTTCTTTTTCCCCTCTCAATTTGATGTCCCAGATATTTAACAGCTGTTCTGAAAAACTGTAACTTTTCAGGTGAGACTTTATGCCCTTCCTCAGCCAAAAGATTTAATAATGCTATGGAATCAACAACACAGTCTTCTCTGGTGGTCGACGCCACTAATAGGTCGTCGATATATTGAACTAAAACTGAGCTTCCTGGCATCACTACTTTTTCAAGACACTTTTTCAGTATCTGGTTGAAGATGGAAGGACTTTCTGTGTACCCTTGAGGAACACGATTCCACACATAGACTTTATTCTCAAATTTAAATGAGAAAAGATACTGGCTGTCTGGATGTAGTGGTATTGAGAAAAATGCTTGACATAAGTCAATTACTGTGAACCATCCTGCATTCCAAGGAATCTGGTACAGTATCACAGCAGGATTTGGTACTATAGGACAACATGGTTCTACAATCTTATTTATTTTCCTCAGGTCCTGAACAATCCTATATTTCCCACTAGGTTTCTTTAGTCCCATGATCGGTGAATTGCATGGGCTACTCATTACTTCTTTCAGAATGTTTTGTTTTACCATTCGATTTATTTCTTCAATGACTCCTGCTTTTACTTCTGCACTCATTTTGTATTGTTTGGTATTGGGGAAAATTGCACCTTCTTTTACCGTAATTTGAACTGGATCTATTTTTGCCATAAGTCCTGCTTCTTTTACAGTGAAATCCCATACTATTTGGTTTACTGTACCTTTTAATTCATCTGGCAACTCATCTTTTGTTATCAAAGAGAACATTTTGTCTATTTCTGTCCCTTGTTTTGCAACCATAATTTTATATACATGGTCTTCATCTGGTGTTTGAACTGCCACACCATCCGGTGTGCAGAAAATTGTACAATTCATCTTGCACAATAAATCCCTACCTAACAAATTCACGGGGCTAGAATCGCACACTACAAATTGGTGCATTTCTCTGAAGTTTCCAATTTTGACTTCCATTGGTTCGGTAAGAGGTGTTCTAATTCTTTGATTAGCTACCCCTACTACTTGGATATCTTCACCCGAGAGAGGAAGGTCTGGGATGCCTGCTGATCTCACAGTAGACCTGGTAGCACCAGTGTCCAAAAGGAAAGTAATATCATTACCTTTCACATTTCCTTCAACAAATGGACCAGACTGATCTACCTGTAAGGATGCGCCAAGTACGCACTCCTTCTTCCCCTCTCCCAGGCACCGTCATGAGTAGTTTTCACTGTAATTTTCCTGCAAAAGAAATTGCGATGTCATATAATCATTCTTACCACTTCCTCCTGGGTATCCGATGTCTGTACCGTGTTTTGCTCTGCTTACATTACCCTGAACAGGTGGAGGTGGCAACTGACTCTGGGGATTTACACCCTGCTGTGAGTCATTCTGTGTCTGTTGATTTAAGTTTTGACTTGGGCCATTATTATTTCGAACCTTTTACACTCGTCCTTCCAATGCCCCAATTTTCCACATCCATGACAAGGAAATTTCTTTTTAGCTTCTTCTCTACTCATTCGTCCTCTAAATTTTCCACCATTTCCAGTATCACCACTCGTTCCAGAATCTTTTCCTTGATTCTCACTCGGATTTTCCAAATTAATTCCCTGCTTCTCTGCCATTTTCACTTGTGCCCACATCACCTTTTCCTGCAATTTCTTGTGTCTATCCTCAATATCGTCTCCACAATATTTCGCATATTTCAGGATCTCGTCAATAGGTTTCCCTTGCCAGCACAGCATATGTTGTTTAATCATCTGGCAAATCTCTGGCTTCAAACCGTAAACAAACCGATACACAAACTGACTCATGTTTTTGTCTCCAATGTCCTCAAATCCACTATACTGTTTAAACACCTGTAAAAGGCGCTCATAGTAAGAATGTACTGTTTCACTGGCTTCTTGGGTAGTTCGATCTATTTTTACCCAATCTGTTTCTTTCGGGGTATCTTTCCTTTCAGGTATGTTATCACCTGCTGATACTTTTTCATCACCTCACTTGCCGGGGCACCTGTCTTTGGATCTCTGGGATACTCATCACTTGGCCAATCTACTGTGATCTTACAATCTGTCCATAAATCGGCATGTACCACTATGTCAAACAGACCATCCAAATCCTTCAACAATACCTTTGACACTTTTACAAACCTTTCAACCTGCTTGTACCATTCAATTGGCTTTTCCCTCAGCTTTGGAAAATCATTTGTAAATGATAAAATATCCTGTCTGCTCCATGGGACATGTACATATCCTCCTCCCGCTACTTCTCGCATGGGATACATTTGATATGCTTTTCCTACTTCTTTCATCACATATTCAGATGCTGTTCTACTTGTTCTTGCCTCCTCCTTTTTCTTGGCCCACCTAGATCTCCATTTATCTAGATCTCCCCATTTTTGTAAGACTAACATTAATTCTCTTATTTGTAGTCTTCTTCCAGATGCATTCATGTTTTCTAAATCTTTGTCTGAAAATTCTGCTCTATAGGGTTTCTGTAGGACTTTGGATCTCCCTATTTCGATTCCCATCTGTAGTGCTAGATTGGACAGTTTTTCATGAAATATCCTCACATTTCTAGTGATGCTCCTACACAGGAACAATAATTCTTCTTCATCATAGGAATTTAAGCGTTCTACTCCTATATTTCCTGCTATTATTTCTTCTAATTCAACTTTTAATTTATGGATATCCAATACTTTTGGAGGTGTGCACTGTTTGACTGACCCTTGTACCCATCTTTCTAGATCTTCAGGTGTTACTATGGTGGCACTTTTTGCTCCTGATGAAGTTACTAAACTTACATCTTTTGAACCTCCAGGTACATCTCTTCTTGGAGTATTATTTATAGAACCTCGAATAGGTAAATCCATGAGTGATATCGTTGATTCACAGTCACTAAATTGATCCTCAATTATAACTGGAGCTTCAGGTTTTGGGTTACTCACAGGAGTATTCATAGGAGTCGGTACAGGTATCAATGGAGGACAGTTTCCTTGAGTACCATATAATGGAACTACTGGACCAATTGTTACAGGAATAGTTAATGAATCAGGATGTACTTTTATCTGAGTTATTTTCCGTACTAATTCTGCTCTGGTCTTTTCTAAAGCTTCCTTTTCTTTGTCATGAAGTATTCTAGTCGGGGTAAATTCATGCATTACCTTTGGTACCATTGGAGTTTATGGTGGTGCACTAGGAGGGCATCCACTTGTCCCTTCCTGATATGGTGGGGGATTTCTTAACATTTCTTCCATAAATTCGTCTTCTGAATCCAAATTTCTTATTAAATGTTTTGTCTTTTCTGTACATTTGCCTCCTGATTTCTCTCCTTCTGTGAACAATGGATACAGTCCCTCTGTAATCATTGCCCTTCTCCATTGTTTCATCTGACCTTCTCTAGACTCACGTAAATATCTAGGATAAAATCCTAGGTAATTTTTATTACTTCTGGATTGGTCACGTTCAAATGCTTCAGTTTCCCACTCTTCTAAGGCTTCGTATTGAGTTAATCTAGGTCTGGGTTCTAAATCATTCATCCTCAATCTCAAGTTTTGAAGAATTCGCCCATTGAAGGTACCATTCTCTGGAAATGCTAATACTCCATCATTTTTAGTGTATTCTATCCAATTCTCCATCCATACACAAGTATGACAACCTCTCTCCATCATCATGTATGATGCTGGCGTTTTAGCTGGTGGAATAATAATTCCTTCTCTAGTTTTGATTGGTTTGTCCTTTTTAAAATAATTCTTAATCTTTTGTAAGAATGACATTTTCCTTCTTTCTCCGTACATTCTATCTAATCTTCGGTGTATAAAACCATATTCTGCAAATCCTAGAAATCTCCTATCTGGACGATTCCCCGTTAAAGTCGGATCGCGTTTTAACATGCAATCCTTATCCACTCAGAATTTTGCTTCTAAAATCTCAACCAATCAAATGTCTGCTAACTTTTATTTCTAAGCCAATCCTTGCGCGGCCTTTTGGTGACGTTTCTCTGTCAACCCCTCCTTTACAATTTGCTCTTTTCTGTCCTCACTGGTTTAACCAATCCCAGCGCGGCACCTGTGACGTCAGTACTACTCCTGACTACTGACCCCTCCTTTACAAGAGTCTCTCCACACCCGCTGCTTCAACCTACCACAACGCGGCGTTTAGTGACGTCAGCTCCCTCTCCAGTGACTGACCCTCCCTTTACAAAAATTTACGCAAACTTATTTTCTCTATAAATCTTAATTAAATTTCAGTAACAACGTAAAACATTCGCTATCGTGCCAGTTTCCACTAATTTTCGAAAAAGATAGTTTCTTCCACACTTTAGTAAAACCTTTCCGTTTACTAAAACATACACTACGAGTAAAACACTTCCGTCTACTTTTCATACAAGCTCCAGAAGTACCTGTTACTTCTCTAATGTTACCCTTACTAGGTGATATAACATCAAATTTTTATCAGCGTACCCTTTTTGCTATTACTCACACGCATAGAGTCCCTAACAAGTATTTAAGTCCTGCTTAACTTCTCAGTACTATTTCTGCCTGACAGATAACCTCACTGCAGTATGGCTTCCACTTGCCACCCGCTATTCTTTTCCCCGGGGATTTCTAGACAACATAAAACAAAACTTTAAGCGGAATGTTAGTTCATAAAAATACAAAAATTCTCATTACCCAATTAACAAAGAGTAACACTAACCGTCCTCTGCTTACCAGAAAACTGATCCAGCGCGATATTAGCAAACAACATTCATACACCATGTACTCACTTGGGCCCATACATTCACACTACACTTATACTTACGCTGGGTGTCAGATATACTATTATATCAAAAATCCCTGCTACCAATTACCTTCTGATTGAAGAGTAATAACTTACCAATGGATCCTTTGCTAATTGGGAAGTTTAAAATGAGTGACATTCACTATAATACATAACCCTAAAATAACCACTGAGTCAGGAAGTTTTAAAATGTTTATCTAAAGTTTTAGCAGAGTAAAATACAGAAAATACGGTATTTGATCAGAATACCCAAGAGGAAGCATAGGAACGAATTTTCTAATAACTGACAGTTTTTAAGAGAAATAAGAGAGGATAGAGACAGCAGCGCAACTAAAGGTTGCATTATAGTTACCTAGATGCGAGAACCAAGCCCCTTAGCCAAGGAGTTGGAAAGAATAGGACCCTGGAAGGATGAAAAGCAAGGACCTCCTTCAGGATCAGGACAGGACTGGTGACCTCTCTACAACGACGCCTGCGCCGTTCCCCTCTCTGGCACTCGATTTCTCCTCGATTCTCCCGTCTAATGGACTCCGCCACCCCTCCTCAGGACCTCTTCCGGACAGGAATTCAGTCAGCAACCGATCAGCATGGCAGCCTGGAGCTCTTCTGTATGTTCTGAGAGTCTGTGCTCAGTCTTCGGTATCCTCTGTTCTGACTAATTACTAATGCTATATTCTATTATACCCTTCTACGCCCATGTACCTCCCATTAATGTTGCTAAAATATGGGACCACTACTTCTGATTGGACAGGGACAGGGGGTGGATTCTCGCACCATGACAAATTTGGCCTAAATTGTAAAGTCTATTGTATTTACCTTCCCGCCCCTTCAAATTAATACATTCACTTTATTTCCCACCCGTTCTCACGACAAATGTTATACATTTTACATGAGAAGAGCAACATTTTATCCGCCGGATACATTGGGTACATCATTTTCGGCCAATAGGTCATGGCCTTGGAAGACGTCCAAGTTGACTTCACTTGGCAGGCACATAGGACACATGCGCAGAACCCTCTGTCTCTCGAGTTTCAAGTCACCAACCCAGGCCCAAGTTTACGAATTACTAAAAGTGCAAGAGGAAAATATTAAAATCACAAATAAAACGTTTCACTGTATACCCACTTTCCCTAATTCTATTCCCATTTAATCATAATACTACCCTGCATTAGTAGCGTTAAGAAAACGACAATTTAATAATGACATGAGAGCAAGCTTAAGCATGTCAAAACATTGAGCGGCCATTTTAATGCACACTGCGCAGAAGCAGAAGTTTCCCACCAAGCAAAGAAAGACGTCACACCATGTGATCATGTTGCGACATGCGCAGAGAAGTTCCCGCGCTTAAGCGGCCATTTTGAGTTATGGACAAGCGTTATTCATTAGTAAAACACATAGGCAAGCATCTATCCCTTTTGTATTCGTGAATGCAAGTATTAGTATTTGTCAGTACAAGTTTAATAAATTAATACTATGAGGAAGATTGCATCGAAGCAAGTTTCAATTTTGAAACCTTGCTCCATCATCAGTAAATACACTTCGAACTATCTTTATTGTTGGGTACTGTGGGCCTGATTCACAGAACTAACTTACGTCAAAAACGTAAAGTTAGTACTTTTTGGTATTCACAGAATGAACTTACTCATTTCGGTATTCACAGAAGTTAGTAGTCCTAACTTTAGGACTCCTAAATGCCTTCTGTGAATACCGAAAGATCTTAAAGTTAGGATTTTTCTCAGTTTAGGAGTAGTAAAGTTAGGACTCCTAACTTCAGGACTCCTAAATGCCTTCTGTGAATACCAAAAGTCTTGAAGTTAGGATTTTTCTCAGTTTAGGAGTCGTAAAGTTAGGACTCCTAACTTTAGGACTCCTAAATACCTTCTGTGAATACCGAAAGTCTTGAAGTTAGGATTTTTCTCAGTTTAGGAGTAGTAAAGTTAGGACTCCTAACTTCAGGACTCCTAAATGCCTTCTGTGAATACCAAAAGTCTTGAAGTTAGGATTTTTCTCAGTTTAGGAGTCGTAAAGTTAGGACTCTAACTTTAGGACTCCTAAATGCCTTCTGTGAATACCGAAAGTCTTGAAGTTAGGATTTTTCTCAGTTTAGGAGTAGTAAAGTTAGGACTCCTAACTTCAGGACTCTAAATGCCTTCTGTGAATACCAAAAGTCTTGAAGTTAGGATTTTTCTCAGTTTAGGAGTCGTAAAGTTAGGACTCCTAACTTTAGGACTCCTAAATGCCTTCTGTGACTACCGAAAGTCTTGAAGTTAGGATTTTTCTCAGTTTAGGAGTAGTAAAGTTAGGACTCCTAACTTTACTACTCCTAAACTGAGAAAAATCTAACTTAAGACTTTCGGTATTCACAGAAGGCATTTAGGAGTCCTAAAGTTAGGACTACTAACTTCTGTGAATACCGAAATGAGTAAGTTCATTCTGTGAATACCAAAATGAGTAAGTGTATTCTGTGAATACCAAAAAGTACTAACTTTACGTTTTTGACGTAAGTTAGTTCTGTGAATCAGGCCCTATATAATTATCCCCTGCCTCTAATTGGGAATGCAGTTAACAATAACACTCTTTGCAAGTGTATGCTACTCACATTTTCATGTTCATCAAAAGAAAAATAGTATATATAATAGGGATTGTTCACTTTCAACATAATATTCTTGTGCCTAAAAATTGCAATCTTGTGATTCCTCAACTCTGTCTTGTAAACATTATCGCTTTATAAGATGCAACAACTTTTTCGGCTGGGCCCCTAAAATTTGGATTGCCTTTGCTTTATTATTTCTTTCTGTATCATTCACCATTGTTCGCTTTTACTTTCTCATTCTCCTAAACCAACAGTCAAGCAAACACCCAATAATATGTTCTTTCCTTTGGAAACTACTTTCCACACTGTTATCGTGGTATTACCCCATCATTCTTCCTATGAATGATCTTACTGAGATAATCTGCTGATTTCCTTTAGCTCCAGCTCCTCCTTTGCAGTACAATTACTTTTTAATACCTCATCTCTCAAAAACAATCTGATATGTGAGACAATACAATTTAGTTAATCTAGTCACATGTGCCACTGCACATCAAACACTTTTTCATATATCACATTTGCTGTGTCAACTGAGTGCCCACTGACACGGCCAAATCTATAATGGAAAATAATACAGTATTCACAAGATATCCCACAATACTGTTTATTTCCAGCCTTGAAAAGGCCTCAGTCTTTAGTGGGTAAAACACATGTTCAACCCAACCCACCACGAAATACACGAAATGTTCAAGTTACTAAAATAAGGGATTATTCTCAAGGATATCAAAAGTCAAATCCTTGGTTGTATTTTTTGCAGAAAGCATGGGCAAAATCGTGGCTTGTTTGCATTTCTGTTTTCAAATGTAGACCCTAACAATTAAGAAGTTATTTAGAGCAATGCAGAATGACTGATAAAACATGAACTTGAGTTTTGCGTGTGTTGAATATATAGATGCTATCCCTTATGATTATGCGTAAAGCCAATTAATACATTTGAAAACTAAAGTGTTGAAATCTCCAAATTGGTTTGACTTTCAAAATAAGACATGCTGCACATTAGTCTTTCAGAGAATGTGTCGAATTGGAGCACGAGAACCCCACTCAACTTAACTTCACACTTTGGAGAATTGCCCTTAAAATACATACAATGTGATATCCAGGTTTTTGACAGCTGGTGAACCTGGGAGGATGCTATAAGAACTATAAAGCTAGGCACAAAATAACTTATGGCCAGGTTTAAGCCTGTTATTTGTTAAATCACTATGATTGCGACTGCTAAATGGCATTTTTAAATGCACTAAACCATTTTGCAATTTGGTTTAAGAATCACAAAATTGGTTTAGAAATGCATACCCAGTCGCAATTTAGAAGATGCATGTTTAGGGGGCATTTTCCAAGTCGCGATTCGGAATGCTATGCATCCATAGTTTGAGACTGCATTTTCAGTTGCAAACCATCAATAGGTTACTGTCTCCTCAAAGGGGGTGTAGACCATTCTCAGTAGGACACCATCCTTGTGATGGCATCCAAATGGACTGACCGACAATTTACGACCTACCTTATAAATATCGATGAGGCAGGTTAAATTATGACCGTCTCCGAATGAAGTTTTTGTGTCCCGAGCTAATAATACATAGGTCAGTTCGGAAAATCACAATGGATTTGCAAAAAGTTGGTGCTCAAATTTGTGACCACTTTTTGGGAAGCGATTCTTTGAACATCTGGCCGTAAGTTTTAATCTGTATAAAAGTCATTGGACTTCCATTGTATATTTTAACTATATTGCATGGCAAGTTAAAATGCATTTGTGCATGAGAAATCTGCTAAAGCATACAGTGGAAAGATTTTTCTTTAATCTGCACACTAATGCTTACACTCCATTGCAATTCATACTAGCCCTGCCCACAATAACAGATATTTTTAGAATTGTTATATTTTTTAAACTAATCATACATATTTATTAGCCGTGTTTAGCCGTATTTCATGCTGTATGCATTTTTTATGGTTTTAATTCCGTGCACATTGTATGAAATCTCTGACTGTTTGTTATTGTCAGCAGTGGGAAACAGGCCTTGTTATGATTCATAATTGTTGTATTTTATCAAATGTTCTGCCTATCCCATCGGGTAGTAAACATCAAATCAAATGAATTTTTGTGTTTAGCCACATAAAGGAGCAGATGCTCCGCAAGCTGCAAATTAATAAACAAAAACACCCTCCATTTTCTCGTTAGAACGTTTCCTACAGAGTTTGAAAAGCCTTTGTTCAGGAATTTATGAACAGGGCTTTTGAACATAGTGCCTTTATATTACCACAAATGGAAACACAGAGCCAACCTGTCACAAATATATTCTGAGTTTGCACTTATGCATGGTTCAGGTCGCAACCTAGTGGTAGTGTAATCCAGAAGGACGGCACATAAAAAAATAAAAAACATGGGGATAATGCATGTGTAAAGCTGACTACACAGCTCTTCGGGGCATATTATCAAGAACGGCGTTAAAATTATCGCCGCTTTAGCGGCAGAAAACTGCCGCTAAAGCGGCGATAATGGGCTTGATAATATGCCCTTGAGAATTCCAATAGAAGCCCATGTTGACACCAGAACATGGGCTTCTCTTGGAATTCTCAAGGGGATATTATCAAGCCCATTATCGCCGCTTTAGCGGCAGTTTTCAGCCGCTAAAGCGGCGATAATTTTAACGCCGTTCTTGATAATATGCCCCTTCGTTTCTTAGCATTTTCTCTATTATAGCAACATACTCGTACTTTCATGCCTATACTAATAAATATAGAAGGACATCAACTAAATTACTTCTCTATCACCACCTACAAAGCATTACCTGTTATTAAAACATAAAATAGCAGTGACAACTATATAGAGAACAAGAAAAAACAAAGGATGGAAAGAATAAAAAAAGGATAAGGAGATAAGAACTGGTAATGCACATTTAGAATATTAAAATACATACCTATAAGACACAATATATATTTAGAATAAATCTTAACTTAATGCCACAAAATCGGTCTTTATAGAGGTATATTTACATATACTGGGGCATATTAGCAAGACCCTCGTTAAAATTATCGCCGTTTTAGCGGCAGGAAACTGCCGCTAAAACGGCGATAATGGGCTTGGTAATATGCGTTATAGAATTCCAATAGAAGCCCAGGTTAGATGTGCAGGACATCTAACCTGGGCTTATATTGGAATTCTATAACGCATATTAGCAAGCCCATTATCGCCGTTTTAGCGGCAGTTTCCTGCCGCTAAAACGGCGATCATTTTAACGAGGTTCTTGCTAATATGCCCCACTGTTCCTTCTACCAAACATGGATTTCTCTGGGGTTGATTATTTACATTCCACCACTAAAAGGGTCGATTTCCAGAGTTCTACACCACTTTTAGCCACAAGGAGTGCAAGGAAAAGAAATAGGGGCATATTAGCAAGAAGAGGCGATAATCATCGCTAACCCTGCTTAGCGTGATTTTTTTTATCGCCGGCTATCGCTGGAATATATCGCCACGCTAACGCTGTATTAGCAACGATTAGCGCTATGGCGATGAATATTCCAGCGATAGCGAGGAAATGAGCCAACATCGCTGAAAAACCAGCGATGTTGCATGGAGAAGGGAGAACACCTTGCTGATACGACCCTGTGGTCCTATCAGCATAATCCACCCCCATGTTAGGTATGGCTAACACCTGCTAATTGCAGGTGTTAAATAAATGGCGATGACCTCGGTTAGCGCGACTTTTCACGTCGCTAACTGGGGCCATGGCCACCTTGCTAATAGGCGATAGGCCTGTTAGCGAGTGTTTCCCAGGTTTGTTCGTCGGGAACGCCCACTTTGCATGTCATTAGCGATAAATATCGCTGACATGCAAAGCGGTAAAAAAACGGGCGCTAATGCCCGCAAACTGTCGCTAACTGCGGTTAGAGACAGTTTGCTGATAGGGCGATATAAATATCGCCGCTTTAGCGGCAAAAAGTGCCGCTAAAGCGGCGATAGTGCCCTTGCTAATATGCCCCATAGTTTTTGGCCCCATAGGCAACTCTCCATAGAATCATCGCTGTTGAGTAATATCAGCGATGGCATGTTTTATGGATGTAGGAGCAGCAAGTCCCGTCTGATTTAAGGTGCGTGCAAGTCCAAAACAAGTGTATAAAAGAACTTCTTGACTCCATGCTGGCCTGGCATAGAAAACCTTTCAAGAAAGCCCAGCGATGCATATAGAGTGCAATATTTATGAAAAAATTACTCCGGTTGAGAAAACTTCAACTCCAAGAGTAACATTAATAAGTGTTTTTATTTATAAGCCATTGTCTCTTGAGTAGGTCAATATAGCCTTAAAGCTAGGTTCAAAAACGAGTCATGGTCAAACCGAAATTATAATTATTATATTGAAACACAGCGTGAAGAAACTGTTAAGTACTGTAGTTTTAAAACTGTTAAGTGTTGTAATTTTATCCAGGTGAGGTCATCTCCTATTTAAGGGACGAATCACATGGATAACACTACGATACTTAACAGTTTTTTTTACTCTGCGCTTCATTATAACAACCGTAATTTCGATTTGACCATGACGAGTTTTTGAACCTAGCTTTGAAGCGCATAAAAGGAATACAGAATTCCCCTCCTTTGTTTTGCTCCACGTCATAAGTTGCACTATCTGAGGCTGCATGCGCTAGATCCTCTCTCACAATAGGCTTTTTGTTGTTGAATACCTCACTTTCAGCCGTGGTCACGTGTGCCCATGACCATTAGTTACATACAACACTTAGGGGCCGATTACGATGGCAGTGAGACCGCCACAGACAGCCTGTCGTTGGCGTTCTCACCTCCATCATAGACTGATTTGGTGCCCACCATTTATAATGGCGGGCGGTGTCGACCGCCACGCATCTGACATGCTCCTTGAGCCCACCGGTGCAGCAGAGGGCCTCACAATTCCTGCAGTGGTGGCGCTGCCTACCAGGCACCGCCATATGGATTACAGTGTCCCTCCCCTCCAGCCGTTTTGTTGCAGTTCAGCCGCTATGGAAAGGCTGGCAGAAAGGGACATTGGGGGCCCGTAGTGGGCCCCCATTCACCCCTGGCCCTTGATTTTGGGTAAGGGGGCACCATTGGAGACCCCTACATATCCCTGCACCATATTGCAGGCTCCGCATGGTGCCTGCCACATAGTGCAAGGATATGTTCCCTGTCTATTTCCAGCAAGTCGGGCAGTCCCATTATCCAATAGGATGTCTGCCCGCCATCCTAATCACCCCCTAGTGTACCGACAATAAATATCAATTGGAATTGAAAGTCTATGATTGTATTTTTTTGTTCGCTTCTCTTCTGTATTTCTTTGTATTTGTCCATTCCCTTTTTTTGTCCAACGATGTACATTACCATATTGTTGTGCTTACCTAAACTATTCGAGCCTGGAAAAGCCTGGGACTTGCAGCCTAGGTGGACCAAAACACCTGTTGTCTGAAAGTTGTAATTTTGTTTGCAGCAATCTAAATATTAGGGTCCTTCAATCTATGTCATAGTTTAAATTGCCATTCATATATTGCATTTTTGCAAACGGTTAGCACTCTTTGGTGATACTGGTACGCTTGGATAAATGGTGTATGATTTATTATCGGTTAGTCCAAATACACACAAAGGGAATTGTTGTTTTTGATTATTTGTTAATTTGGCGTCCTGTCCCTTTGTGTAAGGTGGACCCCTCTCTTGTTGTTTGAGAGATGGTTTAAATTGCACCTTGAAACAGCATTAGGTGACCCTCATCCTCCCATTCCATTCTTGGATCTTGAAAGACCATTTTAGGGGCTGATTACGATGGCGAGCGGACTTGACCCGCCCGCCATCGTAGCGGTGTTTGGGACCGTCCGCCATGCATGCGGCGGTCCCGCCTACCCGATTAGGATGGGACTGCCACCGCTGCGGTCCGATTCCGTACCGTTAACATTGCGGCGGTGGCTGCTGACAGCAGCACCGCTGCGATGTCGAAAAGAGCATGTTGTGCATTTCACTGCACTACGTGGCAGGCACTACACTGTGCCTGCCACATGGTGCAGTGAAATGCAGGGGGGTACCATGGGTACCCCCCCAGTGCACCCACACCTCCCCCAACATAAGGGGGGCCCGCAAAGGGCCCCCGAAACCAATCCCTGCCAGCCTTTCAATGGCGGTTCAACCGCCACGGAAAGGCTGGCTTCCGCAAGCATTGTAATTCCGGCGGACGGAGCCTGCTCGGCTCCGCCACCATTGTAAGCATGCTGACCGCTCCGCCAGGCAATCGTAACGATCGCCTGTGGTGGTTCCGTGGCGGACGGGCCTTGCCTCCGCCGTGGTCTGGATCCCACCGCCATCATAATCCGGCAGTCGGAGAATCGCGTTCCGCACTGCCGGCGGACCTCACCGCCTGCCGGCGGTGGCGATCGTTCCGCCGTCGTAATCAGCCCCTTAGTACAGAACTACTATGAAAGCAATTCATCGAGGATAAAAGACACATCTACACAATCCATCATGTTTGATTATGAGACCTACTTGAAAGCGTATTATTTTTTTAACCTGCTAATTATTTTTCTCTTCACTTTCGGAATTGGTTGGTGAGACGCGACACACATGTTGGCTGTGACTGTATTAGAGTACCAAGAACTACTCATGGGACTTGTACTTTTTTTTAAATGTGATAAAAAAGTTATCAATGTAAAGAATCTTTGAACAAAATATACTGGTATAACAAGTAAAAAGGCTTTTTGAAGGAGGATTTCAAAGGAAAATTGGTTTTCAATAAAAGAAAAGGCCAAAGGAGCTAAGGTGTATGGATTAATTAATATGTAGTTAGTTGATAATGGCTCTCTGCTGATGTGTATATATGTTTCCTTGCAACATACCTGTTCATTGGGCTACTGATATAGTAGGTAGCAGCCTATCGCAGGGCCGTTTACATCTGTAATCCATAATATATTCAAACTGCAACCCTAAACTAACTTTTGCCACCAGCCATTAGTTTCTCAATAGCCTGATTTTGTGGGTGCAGTAGCCCCATCTATTATTGATTGGTTGTGCTTTTCAGGTGCTCACCCTGTCCAGAAGGGCCAGCAGGGTCACCAGAGGCTTGTGCTCTGCTGGATACTCTCAGCAAAACGTGGAGCACCTCCACTGGACTTAGTGAACCAAACAGCACAGATTAGATTCTAGTATTTTTACATTGGAAGGTGGCAAATGAGGACTGCTGTCATCATAGCCTGTGATTAAGGGCAATGATTACACCAGTCCTGATGCTCTTGCCACTCTAAGGCCCTCATTAGAAGTAGGCCGGTTTTATGAATGATAATTATTGCACACAATAAAAAGCAAAACGGATGTGCCCAGAATTGATTTTCTCATATAATTATCACCTATTATAAGCTTTGCCCCTAAAATGATGTATACATACAGATATTAGTGCTTACCATACCAAAAGCCACATGTCACCATATTTACCAGCCATTTTTCCTCTGATAAATAGTCCGTACCAAGTGTAATAAAACAACAAAATACATAATTCCAATGTGTGCGGTGACAAGAGTTACAGCAAATGTCTGAGGTTAGCGTACCACTCATAATGTGGGTCCCTGTGTCCTCAGTAATATCATGTTAGATCGGCCAGATATGTATAAGGTTTCCGTTGAGGGGCAACAGGCCTTTGAACCACATAACAAACAAACGGAGTGGCCAATCAGATGCATGCAGGAGTGACAGCTTTTTTGGATCCATGATAGCATCTTGAATCCTGTGCCAATAAGTTGGTCCAGCTGAGAGATTGAAATCTTAGTGGAATATATTTGTTGATTTCAGTTATTATACCGGATGGTTAAAACTAAAAGGAGTCAAAGACGGATTCCCTATGTACCAAGAAGTAGAGTTTGTATCATGAAAGGTTGATGTTAGTTTAAGTGACAGTCCTCATTCCAATGCATTCCTCCTACAGATTGGAGTAAAACATGAAAAGATCACACCCTCCTGGCCACAGGAAAAAAAAAAACAGATAAACAAGATGCACAGAGAACAGTAAATCATTTTTGGTTTGCTATATTATTAAGGCAGAGAGCATGTGTTTTCTCTCCCTGTATTCATATGGCATTCATTTATATCCAGGATCCTAAACTGTATTTCCATGGACTCTCAACCCTTTAAAACAATCACACATTCAAAAAAAGCAGAAGATACAGACCAAAAGAGAACAACAATCCTTTAGATCCTTCAAAGACTTCTACAGTGATAATTATTACTGAGAGTTTTGCCCCGAAAATAGTGCATAAGATGCAGTTTGGTGCTTACTGTACCGAAGTCCACATGTCCTGGTATTTTCCTGTTTTTCTTTCAGAATTTAAATTATGGCACAATTTTACGAGCGAGGCCGGCTTTATTGCACCTGGTACTTGCCGAGTGGAATAAATATCACACCACTTATAATTGCGGTAAGTACCCAAAGACGTGCTTGTTCAGGGATCACAATTTACTGGGCCTTTTATAATCAGACCGTATAAGGTTCGTGAATGGCAACAATTTTCATTGTGCAATGCAACGCAAATAATCCGTGTAACGTGAGCTGGGGATACCTCTCCACACCCAGCTAAGAATCTTTTGTGCACATTTCAAATACAGATAAATTAGTTTTACATAAATCCCTTGCTCGTGGAGAAGGTGATGAATATTTAAGAATATCAGAGCCTCTCACGCCTTTTTCTGATTCCTTCTGTGTTCAAAAGTATGTACATGTAAGAAATAAAGATCTTCGATTCTGGGAGAGAACCGCAAAGCGCGAGTCCATTGAAATAATATGAGAGGATTTTGTTGACCTGCTTATTTCATCCTTGACCCCATCTATTATATTAGTTTCGGCGCACAAAAGGAGTGTTTTACCCATAATCCCAGGAGAGCTAGTCCCTTTTCAGATATTGCTCTCAAATGCCACTGTCATGCTTTCATCCCCCTTCTTCCACGGTCAATGTGTGCCATCCAATTATTTTTATCGTCTTCCCTTTCTCAATTGTCCCCAGTTATCTGGCGCTGCCTTTGTTCTTCCCATTTCTTCTTCAGACTCACTGAAGCCAGCCGCAAAATAATGTTTTGTTACAATTGTTCACCATTTACCAGAGGCATCAGTGCGGAACCTTTCAAGTTTTCACGAATAAAACAGACAAACATACTGCCAGAACGCATACAATACAGATGTGTGCAGTCACAGCCTGACGTGAAGCCGACCCCTACCAAACAAAAAAAGATGAAATAAAATGCAATTGGTCTTCGGCAGTTATGACTCCTCTTTCATCTCCCCCCACTTCACCCCCAAGGGAGGTGAGCACTACACCGAGAGAAATTGAAGTGAACAAACAGCATGGTTTATTTATAGCCGCGGAAGGGTTAACTACAGTCCAAGAGCCGAGACACAGAATAATTTACTGGCGGGGATCTATTATAAGCATCTTATCTTCAATTACAGAGGCCGCAAAGCGCAGAACACTATGTGACATGAAAGCTAATATGAAGAGCCGCACAACAATGTATGGCACAGGAACCGAAAAAAGCAACAGGGCAAATGTACATCATCACAGAAACATGCAATGCAGGGCTCACCACAAGCAGACTGAAGGTAAAGATCAACAATCAGACCAAAGAAGGGCTCTCTTACAGCAGTTTGTCGAAATACTTTACAAATATTTTGGCCATCAGGGACACTTCACTTCAGAGTGGCTTCTGTTTGCCGGAATGCCAATTACACGCCTATGGTTTTTATGTTTGAGTGTATGAAGGTGTTGTACATTCGCGCTGCATAGTATGGAAACTCCGAGCATGTCTCTGCTATAATATGTGAAAAACAGATCTCAGAAAGAGGATTACGGTGATTTAAAGGCCCTCATTGTGAGGGGTCTGTAAATACTGATTTGTGTCTGTTCACATTGATATTACAAGTCCTGTTGTATTATCTCATGGGTAATACAGCACTGAGTTTTTTAATATTTGGGTGACTTGACTGTCTGTCTACAGTGATTGTGGACTTCCCATGCCTGCTCATGCCCTTTCTCCTGTCTTTGATCACTACTTTGAGGCTTATTCACAAAGCCATGTTTGAGCATGCGACGTAGTACTCCAGTAGTGAGTGCTACGTCTCATACTCACAAATGATAGTCAGGAATCTCAGGCCGGCGATCTCTGCCCCGATCTCTCCTATCTTTGATGTACAGAGATCTCTGTAACACATGGGGATCCCCCTCACAGGTGTATATAGTTTTGCTTTAAGTGTGGGCGGAATAAGGTATGGAGGTGGTTAGAAAATAGGGATTATTTACTACTAAACAGTGCTTTAAATGGGCAGGTACTGTCCGGTACTGAGTACCTGCACTTCTATAATTTGAAAGGGAGAGTACAGGCACTTCTCTGCAGTGCTGCAATACATTTAATAGAGGAGTACTGGAATTTCTCAGGAGCAAGAAAGTACTCTGATGAGTACCTGCACTTCTATAATTCCATTTTAAGCACTGCTACTAAATGTGTGAGATAAGGATAATTGAAGAAAGGATTGAGGTGGGTCAAGCAAATAATTAAACACACCCACAAAAGAGGGCATGATTTACAGTTTGGCAGACGGGTTACTCTGTCACAAACGTGGCGGATATCCTGTCATACATTCACACACACATCCCTTTCTCAGTTATTCAGTCAATATTTTCTTATTAATACAAAGATCATTCACAATGCACTTTTTAAGCCTTCAATTTTTGTTTTTCTAAAATGTTTTTCAAGTTCAAACCTGATTTCCTTAGCTTTCACTATGTATGGGGATATTTCCTCACTTCATTCAGACCCCTCCTTATTCATGCTGCACATCTCCACCTACCAAGACAAACAAAAAATGACATAAAAGAATGAGAAAGTAGGCCATATCTCAGCCATCCATTCTCCAAAACAGAATCTTCCACTATCCCTGTTCACTTTTTAAAACTTTTGCCTCAAAAGTTTCTCCTAATCCCTGGATTCTGGGTCAATAAACTTTAACAAAAGTTTCCTGAACTACAGTTTTCATAGTAGATTTTATCTGTAATTAGTGTACTAAGATAATTAAATTAAATTGAAATGAAAAGATGAAAACTCTTTTTTTCCCACTCAAAATGTCTCTCCTCAGTTTACTGCCTAACTAGCATCAAGCGACCTTCCGGTGAATAAGTGCTCTACAAAATTATAGCAGCATACCATAACTCAGTGCATGTTATTCACGTTTTGAAAGCTTCTTTTTTGCATAGTTTATTCCTTATTCCTTCCCAATGCTATCTTTACAGATATTTTAATTGGATGTTTTCATTCATTGATTCCATCTGTGCAGTGCTGTCGACTGTCAGAGGCATTAGTGTTTCTGTTTTAAGATTCAGCTTGTTTCATGTGTGTATTCAAAACGTGTCTCTGTAGATTTTGGTCTAGCTCAGAATTTTTGCTAAGTGTTAGGTCTGCATATGTGAATTCAGGTTATGTGTACTTAGATTCTTCTTGAGTTTATTTTACTACTTGTTACTGCATTACAAATTCCTAGGATTTGGGTGTGAGAAACAAGGGGGCTAGGATATCCGATTAAGGCTGGTATCTCCCCACCCTACTTCTGGGATTATGAGTTATTTTTCCTGGAATGGGGAACAATATGCAGACGGAAATGTCAGTTCCAAATATGAATATTTGCAGACCTCTAAGGGGGATGCAATGCTCCATTCTGCATCCATGTGCAACTTGCTTGGGGAAGGTGGTAAATATGTGCAGGGCTTTGTGGGGTAGCAAACAGAGCAGGTGAGGGGATACCTGGAAGGGGCATTTGCAGCCCCACACGTTGTGCAAGAGCAGGACAGGCGCAGTCTGCACACAGCAGCAGCCTGCAGCGCGTGTAGCCCCACAAGTGGTTCTGGAATAGATCTGGTGTCTCCAGGCCCAGAAGTAACTGGCTGGAAATTTGCAGTCCGATGATTATTGCCAATTCAACAATTTAGGACCCAGAGACACTGGGAAAACTGGAATCGTTCTGACTGCTGAGGGCTACTTTTTGTCAGGCGGCCCATTGGTTTTTGTGGGGTTGGCTTTTGGTAATGGAAACTCACTAGTTTATCTTTTGATTATCTCATTTCTCAACAGTAATTTCTTAGAAGTTTGCTTTTCAGGGCTGTCTTTCCTTTGAGTATTTGTCACATAACCGTTGTCTTCATTTTGTTTAAACGTTTTATATTGTTCGTAACACCACATTAATTAGTTACCATAGGCGCCAACACTGCCTTATTCCTGGCCCAATTTGAACTCCATACTTACTTTGGGGATCCCCTGGCAAGTCATTATCTTTTGGTACTTAAAGTCTTACCTTCAAAATGGAACATCACAATCATACCATGAAGACTCCGTTTATGTAGCCATGCCAACAGATATCATTTATTATTTAAATAATGAACCTGAAATTCAGAGAGAGCACTGTACAACACATTGTGATACATTTAATCACGCAGTCACGAAGCGTAATATGCAGCCTACACATTGCATATAAATATCACAGATAAAAACACAAACACAGTTAATCAAAATCCACACCTACCAGCTACCACAATAATATAAATAATAATATCATTTATGTTTC
The DNA here is from genome assembly GCA_963921515.1 of Calotriton arnoldi. Lineage (NCBI taxonomy): Eukaryota > Metazoa > Chordata > Amphibia > Caudata > Salamandridae > Calotriton > Calotriton arnoldi. The sequence goes on along the minus strand of CAWUFW010016971.1, from coordinate 63,202 downwards.
GACATTCAAGCTAAGAAGAACCATTCAAATAATTGAAGGCAATAGAAAAAGATATTAATACAGAACTGTCATGTAACTAGTGATGAATAATTCAAACAACAGATTCTAAAGACTCTCCTTTTAACAAGAGCCTCATTATTTGTGCTCACAATTCCTATCTGGTAACTTCATTCCCAAAAGTTACAAATAGCGTGGTTACTGGTAAGTCTGGGAGTTCAGAGTTACAGTGATGACATGAGGGACCCTGACATTCCACTGAGAAATATGTATTTCCAGGGGAATTGGTAATTCTGTATCCAATTCTTCTGGTAATTGCTTATTGTCCGATGGAGTTTCACTGAGAGATTTTGGCTGCTTTCAGGTGCTGGAGTTCTCAAGATAAACATATAATTCTGATGGGGCCGGTAATTACCATTATACAGCACATTTCCATCCTTTCCTAGCGCTGGTGCACTTTTGGCTGCCTAGCGCCCGTGAAGGCACTCTTGTGTCATGGTGCAAGGTTGCCTGCATTGTAAGTGGGATTGTTTTTGTGCAGGGAGGGACACCTTCCTGTACAAAAACAATCCTGAGAGGCATTTGGCTCTTTCTATGTGTATTGCAGACTGCAGCACATGTAGAAAGATGAAAAAACATGAAGAAATACAGATATTTTTCCTTGCTGTGCCTCACCTGGGGAGGCAAAGCATTTTGGCGCATTCCCAGGTCTACCACTAATGGTAAAACTAGGAATGCGCTACAATCCATGGGTGGATGCGTGGGAACATCTAAGATTCACCCATGAAACTTCTTCTGCTGCAGAGTAACACAAGGCAGCTATTTGCACGGACATGCGTTACCCAAAGGGGCATATTCTCAAGGACTTATCGCCGAGTTAGCGGCACTTTATCACAGCCAAAGTGGCGATAGATTTATCGCCCTATTCACAAGCTGGTGCTAACAGCCGATATCGCCAGTTTTCCTGCGATAGCAGCCGCAAAAAACATCGCCACGGATGACATCGGCAACTAACGCTAATGAGATGCAGAGTAGGCGTTCCTGTGCAAAAAGCCACGATAACACCACTTCGCAATATTCTCTATGACCAGCCAGATCAGCGATAAGATCCCAAAACAGGCAATATGGTGCGTTAGCAGCAGGGATTTAACACCTGCTCTTACCTGGTGTTAAGTCGGACGACAACCTGCACCACAAAAGGGAGCCCAGACCAGAGCCACACCTGAAGAACAACAGATGCCATGGAGCTACTGATCATGCAGCTCGGAGCCCCAAGAGGGCCACAACACCCACCGCCACCACACCCAGGCCCGCCACCCCCCCCGGACCCCCTCACCCCCCCCAAGACTACCACAGAGGCAGCACAGACAAAGACAGTGGACCTTCAGAAAACGCACCAGCCTCACAGACTTAACACCAGAGGATGTCATTGCCCACTACAGGCTCAAAAGGACAACCATCCTCCGCATCCTGACCATCATTGCCCACAGGCTGATGGTACCAACACAGCAGACAACCAACATCCCTCCGCAGACAAAGCTGCTGGCTGTGCTGCACCTGCTGGCCTCCGGTACCTTCCAACCAACAACTGCCAGAGTCGGAGGGGTCTCACAGCCAGCCCTATCCAAGTTCCTCAGACCTATCTTGGATGCCATCATCAGCTTGGTACCCCAGCACCTTTACTTCCCACATACTGTGCAGGAACAGCTGGAGACCAAGCAAGGCTTCTACGCCATAGCTGGCTTCCCACACGTGTTGGGGGCAATCGACTGCACACATGTACTCCTCGTGCCCCCTGCCGCCACTGCACACAATTACCGCAACAGGAAGAACACGCATTCCATCTATGTGCAGGCAATAGTGGACCACCTAGGACTCTTCACCAATGTCGTCGCCAACTACCCAGGCAGTGTGCATGATTCCTTCATCTTCCGACAGTCCATCATCAACCACCGCATTGAGGCTGGCACCTATGGGAATGCATTGCTCGTTAGTAAGTACCAAATGAACACACCACACACCTCAACTACACAGTCATGCAACTCACGACTCTGGGAATGCACACAATACAAACTCACATACAACATGCCAAACAACATGCCCACCTACCAGACACGACAGCACAACTTACTGTGGTAACCTGGGCTAGCCATGTACACAAGCCATCAACGGCATGGCACCTCAGCCACACAATAGCAGAATGTTGGGAGAGGTGGGAACCAGGCATGTGCGAAGGAGGCAAGTGACCCATGAATGAGAATGTACACAATGCCAAGTGTGGCGTGGATGTGCTGGCCAGACTGCAGTATGCAGACCACAGACATGTCCATGTCGACATATACTGCTGGTGTTTGGAGTGTAGTGGACAGTGGACGCAACCATTCCACCCCAGGCAGTGGGGAAGATCGCGGAAATGTAGCTTGTTACGTCCCCCCCTGTAAGCGTGAGCGGAGTGGGCTGGCCCGGCGTACGCCAGGCCAGCATAGGGGTGTGAATAAAAAGCCTGTTGCTCTGGGCGTGGTTCTCTTCCGGAATGGCCAACTTGTCTGCCAGGGCGGCGCCTCTCTGCCCGCCACGAGGCCGACGCCGTGAGCGGCGGTGCCTGCGATCCTGTGCCTGCTGCACCCCAGGCCGCTGGTCCCCAGACCCATCTTGGCCGCCCCTGCACAACCAGGCCTCACTGCTCACCTGCCGACACCGGCGTGTGTCAAAGAGGGCCCACCACATGCCGGTGCAAGCTCCAAGCCCGAGGATCGCGACCTTGGCAGCCTCCTCAGACCATCACGGCCTCCGCGACACAGGCCCCCAGCACTCCTTTCTCGTTGACGTACTCCACCGCTGCCTCCGGCCTACACTGCGGTCCAGTAGGTCACACATTTGGAACTGAGCCTTGATTATTCAAAGGCTGAGTTCATATCATTGTACGCAAGGAGAGGAGTAAGAGGAAGACGTGGTTCAGTCTGGAGGAAAAAAGGATCATCGTTATGGAGGTGATCGAACACTACCAACAACTGCTCTGGTGCCACTAACTCTGTGCATCGCAAGCCAACGACACGTGTCTGTGGGCCCCTGCTGACCGCTGCCTCCGGCCTACACTGCGGTCAAGTAGGTCACACATTTGGAACTGAGTCTTGATTTATTTATGGCAGAGTTTATACCATTGTACAGGCCTCATCGCAGACTGCATCCCCTTTCAGCTCTGGTGCCACTAACTCTGTGCTCCAAAATTCATGGATACTCTGGTTGAACTTTGGTGGCGTCTGAGTCTATGGCCTGGGGGTTGTCTTCATCATCATGTAGCTGATACTGACTTGGTGTTAAAAATGAGTCTGTAGCATTCATCTCCTCCATATTGCCTGTTTCTGCTTGGTTCTGCCCTCTGCATCATGCCCTGGAAGAACACCTTCCACTGTCCCCCGAAACACTCCGCGACATTCACCTTCGACATCGACGAAGACCCGCTCAGCTCTCGTGGCCCTACCTCAGTGCACCGCAAGTCACCGTCCCGTGGCGGTGTGCCTGTGCCAGTAGTAGCCAGTTCCACAAACTATCTAAGTGTGTCTGTGTGGTCATTATGTATGCATGAGGGCCCCGGGCCCTACCACATGACATTGTGCTGTGTACAGCGGACGCAACCATGTCACCTCAGGCAGTGGGGAAGACCTGGGACATGTAGCTGTGTCGTACCCCCCTGATAGCGTAAGCGGAGTGGGCTGGCGTACGACAGTCCAGCGTAGGGGTGTGGATAATCAGCCCGGGGCTCTGGGCGTTGCTAAGTGTTGGCCTTGCCAAGGAGGTAACTAATGCGTGTGTCTCTGTTGCAGTGTCGGCGCCACCCGTCCCGCAATGGACAATGTTGCGATGTAGCATGCCCCCGGAGTGCGGGCTCGGCCGAAGGGATAAATGAAGGAGCGCAAGCCCGCTCGGGGTCCGGGATCATACATGCCAACTGTTGTGTGTGTCGCTATTACCGCAGCATAGGCCAAAGGTCTACCCTCAACCGCATCGTGAGTTCAGCCAGCCATGAACTCTACATCTGTGTCCGCCCTATCCTTACCATAGGCCTACACACACGTGGCCGCCCACCTTCAATGCACAACATCACAGTATCGTTGTCAGGCTTGTAGACATGCGCAGACAGGCATGACAATGGTGTGCCGTAGGAGTGCAAGTGATGCAACCGCGCTGCGCACACTAGTAAATAGGCTCGGGGGGAGGGAGGAGCAGCAGTGAGGCTACGTAATACACATTGATGCCGCTCATTTGCTACAAGCAGTACCTGTCAAACAGGAATCACTAAGTCACACATATCACACACCAATGAACTAGCGAGCCTGCCAACACATCATGCAGAACCAACTTTTGACTCATGTCTCTCTGCACTGTCACAGGTGATCAAGGATATGCACTCTGCCCTTGGATGATGACACCCCTCCGAGCCCCGAACACACAGGCCCAGAGGCAGTACAATGCGGCCCACAAACGCACCAGGGGCATTGTGGAACGCACATTTGGCGAGTTGAATGCACGTTTCAGATGCCTGGACATCACAGGTGGAAAGCTCCTGTACAGCGCAGGCATCGTGTGCAAGATGATCATTGCATGTTGTGTGTTGCACAACATATGTGTACGCACCAATGCCCTATGGCTACAAGTGCCAGATGCACCGGATGATGATGAGGAAGATGAGGCAGGTGGACCACACCCCACTGCAGCACCAGCAGGAATAGCCCTTAGGAATACCATCATTGACAATTTCTTCACATGAGCACGTCACATTGTCACAGTCCTTAGCATTCATGGGACAGTACAAAATGACCACAGGCATAGCATGTGCAAATAAATTCATTACAACACACATTCCCTGTGTGCATGTTACTCCTCTGTACAAGCACATCACTCTGACAAGTGTAAGTGCAACATGTAGTGCTAACAATCTCACAAATTGGAAATAGATGGTGGGTGTGTCACCTCTGTACAGAGAGGCTGTTTAGGGTGTCACGTATTCGAAATGCCATTTCTGTGTGTCAAAGATAGTACGGAATCCCACTCATCAGCGTTTCACATGTGTCCCAAATCATTACATATAGGCTGTCATTTGTGACCTACAATTGACAACAGGGCTTCTTTGAGGCCAAATATGTACCACCATCCATGATGCAGGGATGCCCCCTGTGACTCAAATCCCACAACATGAGCTACATGGACGTAAGGGAGAATCACTGCCCCTACATTCGTCCATGCTTTCATACTTGATTAATCATAAACATGACACATCTGTGTGTATTAGAATGTATTATTCACGTTCAGTGGAGTGTTGAAGCTGTCTTAGTACTGGGCCATGCAGACAACACTTTACAATGTTGCCCCGTGGAGGGCCAGCCAGAGTCCTTTAGGGATTGACAAGTTACTCAGAAGGGGAAGAGTCCAGTCCGCAGGCTGATTGCTGTGTCATTGTTGAGCATACAAAATATGGCAGTCCATGTTGAGGTCCAAGGTTAGTGTCGCAGAGTGTGTCGGGGGACAGTGGAAGGTGTTATTCCAGGGCATGATGCAGAGGGCAGACCCAAGCAGAAACAAGCCATATGGCGGAGATGAATGCTACTGGTTCCTCCTTACCACTAAGGCAGATTCATCCTCATCTTCGTCCTCTGACATTTCATGTGCCTCACATGTGGGTGGTGGTGTTTGGTTTGCAGCACTGTGTGACACTGACACATCAGGGGCCGGAGATGTGGATGTAGAAGTAGCAGCAGCATTCATCTGCGCAATGTCTTGTGGCATCACTCCCATGATGAGGATCTGCAGGGCATGGAAGATCCCATCTACAGCTTTCTCGTGTGCAGCCGTGGTAGCCATTCTTTGCGCCTGCATCTGCTCCATGTTCTCCATGACCCTCCTTATGTTTCCCAAATCACGGATGTCATCGCTGTAGCCACTCTGACTAGACAGTTGTTCTTGTCTCAGAGTCATGACTCCAGCGACGCCAGCCATGGATTGTTGGAGGGCATGGGGCGGACTGTGGGTGTCCGTCAGGGAGTGTAAGTGGTCCCTGATGGGACTTAGACACCCACGTATGGCATCTAGTTTGGCTGCCATGAGGTCGAACCCCACCCGCACCTGTTCAGCCAGCTCCTTCTGGCAGTCTAACACACGGCGTTAGAACGGCATGTGTTCTTCGGTGAGGTGCTGGGAGCCAGACGTGGTGGTTGGTGCTTCCTGCTGTGTGGTCTGTGCAGGGGGTGGGATCACCTCGATGGTGCTGGGCTGCCCTGCTACTGGAGGTGGGGTGTGGAGGTTGTCCATGAACTGTTGGAGTTCGTCGTAGACGATGTCCTGGGGGTCGTCTCCATCATCACTGACGTGATGTAGGGTCTGCTCTGCAGGAGGTGTTGATTGTCTCTCTGCAATGTAAAGGGGAGATGCAGTTTCACAGTGTGTTCCATGTATGTTGACGCATTGGTGGAGTTTACATACAGACTGCATGACAATGTACATTGTGACTGTTTGTGAGGAGATGCCTATTTGATGCGGGACAGTGGACATTTGCACTACATCACGGATGTGAGGTTGTACTCGTACATTGTCATCTCACAGTTTCCTGCTATGCCAGATGTGATTGGCCATTTTGTACACACATGCGGCACCAGTTGTGTCCTGTGTTCTGTTGTGAAAGTGTTGCAGTTTGTACCACATTGTTGTCAATGTTGAGGTGCTCTTATTCTTATGTTTGTGTGCTGCATTGTGGGTGAGTCGCCCCTGCAGCTCTGATTTGGCTGCCCCATATCCCTTTCAGGTGGTGTGCCTTTGACTTCTGTGCTTCTACAGTGCTGAGATGTTGCGGACTTGGGTAAATTGGGCTCTTGGTGGGAGTTGTGACTCTGGGGCATGGTTTGTCCGCAGATGTGTTGTTAAAGTCAGGGCTTGTTTGTGCACGTGGATGTGTCAGAGTGTGACCTGCTCCTTTCCGGATGTGGTCCACACTCAGTCACCTCAGTGTTGTGGCGTGCACCATGTCATGATAATTGGACTGCAGCCATGCTAATCGTCATGCAGTGTCACTTGCATTGTCATTGTGGCTCACGGACCCGCAGCTTTGCTGGGTTCAGCACATGTGTATGGGTTTGTTGTGAGATTAGTGATGTGTGGGGAGGGCCCCCCTCTGGGCACATTGTCGACGGGGGCCTACTTGCTGGTTCTATGTGTGCTGCAGTATGCCAAGGAGATCAGGGACATGATCCGGAGTCATTGTGGGTGTGCAGTGTGCTCTACTTAATTGTGCATGTGTGCCATTGTGCCCATCTCCCCCCTTCCCCCCAGTCCCTGGTCGGTACTCACCCTGTTGATGTTGTGTCAGGTCATGTTGAGCAGTGTCCGGATCCACTACTCCTGGCACCGTATCCCGACTGATGACTGTGGCCACCATTTTCTCCATGTCATCCAGCTCCTGGTGTGCCGCTGGACCCCCACCTCCAATCTGCGTTGCTGCTTTCATGTTGGCATCGAGTTTCTTCTTGGTTTTGCCCTTCACATCATTCCAGCACCTCTTGACCTCTTCCATTGTCCTCCTCAACTCTGGAACTGCATTCACATGGTCCAAGATAGTCTGCCATGTTTGCGTCTTTGTTGCCAATGACACGTTGGAGGTGACGAACAGTTGTTGGTAGTGTTCTATCACCTCCGTAACGATGATCCTGTTTTCCTGCGGACTGAACCGCGTCTTCCTCTTCCTCTTCTCCTTGGCCTTCCCCGACCCCGAGGTTCCTTGCTGGTCATCTGTGGGGCTTGTGGGGTTCGCGTTGTCATCTGCACTCGGTCCGGGTGCATCCATGGTGCTACGCAGTTTATTTTGTTTTGTCTTTGTTTTTTTTCTGCTTTTATAGTGCATTTTCCCGCATGACGCGCGGGAATTGCAGGCCTGTCGCTGGTTATTGCTGATTTTTGTATCGCGATTTGGGGCATCGCAACTTTTTTCACGTTTGTGTCTTGCATTTTTTTGGCGTCGCGTTAATTTTAATGCGGTCATTTGGCGCGTTATCGTGAGACTATCACATGGTGCCGCCGGGTTGAGAATACAACGCTAACACGGTGTTATTTTCCCCCAATGGACTGCGATGTGCAAAGTTGCGTTAGGCTAATTTTGCAATAAATATCACACGTTCTTGAGAATATCCCCCTAAGTTTATTAAGCCGTGCAGGGCCACTCGCATTGTCCTTGGGTGGCTTGATAAATCTCACTTAGGTTGCGTTAGACTTGGCTTTTTCAGCGGGTTTACCCCCAGACTTTTTGCTTTTTGGCCTCCTGTTTTTGACCCTGTGTGTGTTGGTTTGAGGACTCTGGGCACTTTACCACTGCTAATCAGTGCTAAAGTGCATATGCTCTCCGTGTAAATTGTGTTATGGATTGGTGTTTCCATGATTGGCCTATTTGATTTATGTGTTAGTCCCTAGTAAAGTGCACTGCGAGTGCCAGGGCCTATAAATCAAATGCTGTTGGTGGGCTGCAGCACTGGATTGTGCCACCCACGCAAACAGCCTGTAAAGTGTAACTCTGGCCTGCCATTGCAGAGCCTGTGTGCAGCCTGGGGCTGCCATGTCGACTTGGCAAGTGCACACACTTGCAAGTCCCTAAACCTTCCCTTTTCTACATGTTAGTCGCCCCTAAGGTAGGCCCAAGGTACCCCTGTGGGCAGGGTGCATTGTATGTGAAAGGTAGGACATGCCCTGGTGTGTGTGGCATGTCCTGATAGTGAATTACAGCCTATTTCGTTTTTCACTATGGCAAGGCTACCTGTTCCCCATAGGCCAGAATGGGCAGTTTTGATTATTACAGCTTATAATCCTAACTGACCCAGGGAGCATGGTAGAAATTCGAGTTTAGTATGCCTGGACTCAGAATGATAAAATGCATCTTTTAGTGAAGTTGGTCTTAACATTCTGTGTTTGAAAATACCACTTTTAGAAAGTGGGTATTTTCTTGTCTAACCATCCAAGCCTGCCTCTGCTAGGTTGTGTATTCCTTGTCTGGAGTGTGAGTGACAGGGGCTGGGGGATGCCAGGAGACAGGGTCAGTCAGCACAGGGCTGAATAGCCAGATCTACATGTAGATGGGTGGGAGGAGTTGCACCTGGGCCCTGAATATGGCTGTGCCCTCTCTCCACAATGCTGGCTCCACCTCCTGTGGTGCGTCTGATGTCCCTGGCCTGCACTGTGAAAGGAAAGAAGGAGTCTTGTCAACAAAGTGCTCCAGGACTGACCAGAACTGGTTTGGACTAGGCAAAGGCCTCTCTGCCTTCAGAGAACAAAGAGAAATTGAGGATAAAAAGGGGGACCCAAACTCCAGAACTTTAGATTACTTCTGAACTAAGGAACCTGCCAGGAAGAAGGACCGGGAAAGCTGGAGGAGGAGTACTGCCCCTATGCTGCGTGTTGTGGGATTGGCCTGCAGTGGTTGCTTCTGTCTTGGGTAGGGAAAGGACTGGACTGTGCTTTCATCATCCTGCTGTTAGAGTTTTCTCCAAGGGCTTGAAGTAGAGCTTGCCCCCTGTTCAAGAAGTCTCAGGAACAGCAAAGACTTCAAGCCCGACGCTGTCTACGACGCCGCTGCCGACTCCGTGTCCTGAAGGCACCGCAGAGGGCACCGCCGCAACGCCGCACCGCGACCCTGGTCTCACTGACACCGCCCGCTGACGCTGCCACCGAGCCGCTGCTCGCACCGTGACCTGTGGGCACCGCACTCCGCACTGCCTCGCTTCACGACGATGCCGTGGTATCCCCGACGACGCCGCTCCACGCCGGACTCGACACCGCTGCTTGCACCGTGGTTCGGGGGCACCGCTCGTAAGTTACACGACGCACCGCCCTCATCCCGCACCGCAGCCTTGGCCCACCGACGCCGGTGCCATCGACTCCAGTTCGTCAGCCGACGACAGCGCTGCAGCTACAACGATGCCGCTGCTGCACAGTGACCTGCCAGCACCGTGACGAGCACCGCCTTCATCTCACACCGCGACACTGGTCTCACCAACGATGCCACCTGACGCCGCCACCAAGCCGCTGCTCGCACCACGACCTGAGGGCACCGCACGCCGCACTGCTGCACTTCGCACCGCAGCACCCGACGCCTGCCAACGCCAGCTCTCCTGACTTCAACAGAGAGGAGATCGATCTGCAACGCGTGTGACTTTGAGGGCCCCGACGACGCCTGTACCGACCTCCGGAACCGACGCCTGCGAACGGCGTGTTTTCGGAAGCTCACCGCGAGGTCATCGAAGCCCTGCATTTCTGAAAGGTACTGTTTGCGGGTCTTCCCGACACCGTAGCTGACCCGCGACGCCGCGGTCAGCCAGAACTGTTTGGATTTGTTTGTTCACGACACCGTGATAGCCCCGGACGGAGCTATCGACATCAAGGAACTGTTTTTAAGGACACTGTGATAACTGAAGATTTTTAAAGTACTGTACTGTGGATTTTTATCGGATTGGTCTTGTTTAAAGTATATAAAAATATTGGATATTTTTCTAAACTGGTGTGGTGTCCGTTTGTAGTGCTTACATTGTATTACTGTTGGTTTTGTGCAAATGCTTTACACACTGCCTCTAAGATAAGCCTGACTGCTCGTGCCAAGCTACCAAGCGGGTGAGCAGGGGTTATTTTAGGAGTGTAACTCCCTTATCCTGACTAGGAAGAAGGGTCCCTACTTGGACAAAGGTGCAAGCCCTTGCCAACTAGAGACCCCCATTTCTAACAGGTTGTGCATCACAAATGCGTCCCCTTGAGTGGTGGTGCAAGGACGACGCAACACCTTGATAACTATGGGCCTAAGTGTCTTTTCAGTTCATCACAATCCTCCATCAAGGATGGATAAAGGAAGTGTGAGCATGACAAAGCTGGAGAGGCCTCCAAAACCTACTTGCAAAAACATAACATAACATAAAATAACAGAATTAACATAACGTAACATAAATTCATTCTGAGACTTTTTTAATTTTGGGGATGTTTCAAGATTTATAATTGTGTTGTCTGTCCCCCTACAGCGACCAGAGACAATCCCATTGCAAGGTATGATGGTTTTTCCTTTATCAGTACCTTTTGTTTAAATATCCGATTATCAATTGTAATGATTGCTACACAAAACACAAAGAACACGCTCTTTCTCTGCTTGCATTTATTTGTAAACCCAGAAACTTGAAACAGGTATTTTGATTGTGTCCTCTTGTTTCCTTGATTGAGTCCTGAATAATAGGCCACTGTTGTTTGTGAGCATGTTCCATCACGATGGGATGGATTGGGCTTGCATCTCTTCTGTGTTTAGCCGCGTTCTCTAATATTAAATACGCGGTGCACACATTACCCCTGGTCAACTAGTCTTTTGCTATGAAGCACCTTAAGGGGTTGAAGCGGGATTCACTTTTGACACATTTGCATGTACTCATTAGGAGGTGCACGTTCCACCATGATGTAGGGTATTGTGCACGTAGTTCTTTCGTTCATAGCCGTATTTTTTAAAAACAGCTGTGTGTATTAAATATCAGCCAGGCTGATACCATTATTCTGTTTTCAGGCATCACAGGTGTTAGAAGTGGTACACCGTCTGTAGAACATAGGATATCCATTAGACCAGACCAAGATGGTCTATCTTCTCCACGATACTGCCATGTGTTTTCTTCTTCTTTCTTTATTTTTCTCCAGTAGCCGAGACTGATGTGGGGTACCTTATGGCTTCTTTTGTTCTGGCTGCTTACTTTTTTATTATGTAGTGTTGGGGGTTAAGCAACATTGTGCTCTAAAGGCAGGCTTTAAGTAACTGGCTTATGAGGGTTACTTTATTTGTTCTTTCAAATGAAGACGGTGTATTAATCACCCGCCTTATATAACGTCTTCAAACGTTGACGGCCAGTATAATCATCTGTTTTGTTATTATCATTTTCTATGCAGAGTGACTTGTTTTGTTTGTTGGTCCTGAGGAATGCCCATGAACTCCGGTTAGAGTTGAGTTAGGGCAGAAACATGCTGAGCTCTAGCAGGGGTATATTTATTCTTAACCCCTAGTCCTCTCCGTTTTTAATCCTGTTCAAGAGTAACACTGAATAAAGTTATTAGGTCCCATGAGACAGTTTTAACATTTTTCCTATTTCCTTTGCACTTGGCTCCCCCATTGAAAACACCTCAGCTCCTCTACACAAAATGTCTTTTTGTGGAGAGCTGTAGCCCACACCTGGGACCTTGCGGCCCCGGTGTGAGGAGGGAGCCCTATGATGTCACCTTCGGGTGAGTGAGAGTTCTCGTCCTTACAGAAAAGGTCTTCCTTTAACCCCCACTTTTTATAGAGAGACCCTGGTCACACTATCACGACATTTTGTTTTCATGAGAACGTATCTTTTGTGGGTTTATTACATGTTAAAAAGTAGACACTGCTCAAAATGAGTAGAATTCATGCTCGATGTCTGTGCTGTTGACAAAATGCAGGAAAGGAATTTGCCAGCGCATGCTGGAATGAACTGTAACAATTCCCTATTCTCTTTCAGTACATGAGGAACAGCTCTCAATATCGTATTTGACCAATCGCCAACAAATAATGGCATACACGGAAAATTAACTGGCACAACTTATTGCAGCAGAAGTGAAATACACAATAGGGCCCAGATTTGCTATTACTTTGCGTCTGATTTTTGTTACTTTTTTAATGCACACCCACATCAAAGTGTAGTAGTGGTAATTGCAATCCAGTACAAATAGAGATTTGCGTTGGATTATAACCAGAAGTATTGCAAATCTGAACATTGCATGCCTTGCATTACTTTGCTTCAAGGCGGTGTTTCATGGATGGTGCATGGGCGTTCCCACGCGCCCACCCAACGGTTTTGACACAAATCATTATCTACAAAGAAACTGCAAAAGAGAATTTGCATCAAAATCTAGCACCTCTTTGAAGCAGGTGTAAGTGAGGAGAAATGTTTTCATTTATGCTCGTTTTTACTCTTTGCATGCGTGCTGCACACATACAAAGCGGGCAAATCCATAAAGAATAGTTTTTGTACTGGAATGGACACCTTCTTTTACAAAAACTATGCTCACCACAACACGGACACCGTTGCACTATGGTGCACGGGTCCACGGTTTAAACTCTGACTGCCTTATTACAAAGAAGGCAGTCGGAGTTGAAACCGGCCGGTCAATCCGACTGGCTTCCAACGGGCTCAAAGAGCGTGTCGGCCAGTCGGAAACCAATCATAATCCCTAACGGACGGTGTTTCCGCCGTTGGGATTATGACTAAGGCTCCCTGTGTTCCGTTTTTACTGATTTTTACAGATAAATACAGACAGAAAACATTCATTTTCTTGTCTGTTTTTATTTCTAAATGTGGATAAAAACGGAAATTGGGTTGCTTTTTGAGTAATTCTAAATACTGTCTGCCATGACTGCCAGGCCAATAGATGTGTGGATTGATAGATAAGGGGGTTAAAAAAGAAAGGAATTTTAGTAAAGAGGCTTTAATAGCAGTAGATATGCACAAGGTTGATACTGAAATGTGCATATTTTCATATAAGTGCACTGATATATCTTCTGCAGGTGTTCACAGCACTGAAACCTAGCCATTCAAGCATGAGTGCATATTTATCGGTTAAATAAATGTGGAAATATACTAATTTCAGCTTAATTTTTCCTCAAAACCCAAAATAAATATGGATAAATACAGATAAAATTAACAAAAAATAAATATGGATAAATACAGACGGAAATGGCAAAAAAATAAATACCATAAAACCGGGAGCCCTAATTTTGATGCCGGTTTTTGAAAGGCTTTCCATGTCGGGCTTCCGACATGGAAAGCCTGTCGGAAAGTGAATTTGGGGGCCCCTAGCAGGCCCCCCTCCTTCTGCGGCCTCCGGTTGTAGGCCGGGGGCACCTATGGGGCCCCCCTGTAAATCCCTGCACCGTGTGGCAGGCACCTTGAGGTGCCTGCCACACGGTGCAGGGATTTACAATAACTCTCATTTCTCTATGGGGGCTTGTGCTGCGGCCGGTTTCCAACCGCCACACAAGCTCCCATAGGGAAATGGGAGTTTGTGCGGTCTCATCGTAGTTGCGGTTTCAGACTGCTGACCCGAGGTCAGTTGGTTCCGAAACTGCAGAGATGTCGGTCAGAGGCAACTCCGACTGACATCATGATCAGGCCCATGGTGTTGTGCTTCTTTCTCCAGTTCACACAACGCAGCACAGCAGCTTTGCATCCTGGGCTGAGTTGCATGATTGTATAGCAAATCTGCCCTAGATTTTTTGTAGGTATCTCCAAAAAATCCAAATGCTAAATCTGAAGTCAGTGGTAATGATGCGTGCATCTTCATTATTGGATTATCTTGCTCCATAACATGTCCTCCTTAGTTATGATTCAAGCATATTGCTTAATAACAATAATGTTTTAAATAACAATAATGATAATAATTTGCACCACTGGGTAGGTACAGTTAGGATATATTACCATAGGAAATGCATTTTCTTGTGCTGCTAATAACTTTGGTGCCGTTTGATGAATCTGCATGAAACTTTTCCAAAATGTGCTCTTGTATGCCTAATTTGTCCATGGAAAGCTTCGGGGTGATCCATCAAGTGGGGGATTCATTTTCCCATACAAACTTTAGACACAGCTACAGCCTAAACCTCTGGCATGGGGAGCATCTGACAGACAAAAATGGGCCGCGAGGTAGTGGCTGAGATTGCTGACTATACCCCTCAGGGCCACTGTTGCTTGGCTGTCAATAGTGAAGAAAGTAGACAGCACTAGTATGAATGAAACTGGCAGATAAGGTGTCATCAATACCTGGCCACAAGAAAATAACCTATCCCAAGATAAATAGACAAGGGAATCGCCCGGAGGGGCAGGGAAAGAATCAAAGACGGTCAGGGTGGCGTGCACTTCTCCCCAGAATAACCACCCACGCCCAAGCTAGGGCCCGGAGCTCTTCTGACCAAACAGAAAATTATTCAGGACAGTATAAGGCAACTCTGAATACCCTGCATTGCCTGATGGAGTGAGGAAGGCTGGCATCTTTACAAGAGAAGACTGGCAAATTAACATCTGGGTGGCAGGCTTTCCAGAAGAACTGTAGCTAAAAAATAGTACAATTTAAGGACCACTGGAAACAATAACAGTGGCCCCTAATGGTTGACTCCTTATTTCTCAGGTCCTGCCCCATAGACAGTTGTCGGTTTCACAACATAGGACAGTGGAAGTGAACCTGTTACTCTAGAGACAGTCATTCAACATTACAAGTAGCCAGGAAGAAAGGATAAGAAGACATTGGCAAGAGCAAGATCATGATCGTCCTTGATTGCACCTCAGTAGTGCAGCACTAAAGATCTCCATTCCCTGGCGTAAAACAAAAAATGTGAGAACTAAACCTTACATATGCCCTGCACTTTACTGAAACTGATGCTTGGCAGTGTACGAGCCTCAAATGGGGTAGACAGGAGCAAGGCCAACCCATTTTGGTACCTAATCAGAAACAATTACAGTGTAAAAAACTAGCAGAACTAGTAGTAACGGCAACCTTCCATGAGTGGACCAAATCAGAATCCACAGAAGTCCCTAAGATGGAGAGTTACAGAAGCGACTCAATTTTAGCTGCAATGGGAATGGAAGATAAGCTGGTTTTTATCCTTTAGGCTGCAAATAAATTGGTTTGACCCCTCTGATAAACACTAAAACAGGCTACAAATTTGCTCATACATATTTTTCACAGATCGTAAGGAGGTGTGGGACTGTGTGGAGAAACAAAACCTACCCACAATTGAAGAGTCAAATGAGCTGAGCCAAGTGCCGCTAGTTTAACGGAGAAGGAGAAGCCCCAAATGGTGTAAACAGAAGCAGCGTGAATCAATTTTGGTACCTACTCTGAAACAAGTATAGTATAAGAAATTAGAAGCACTAGCCATAGTGGCGACCTTCCATGAGGAGACCAAGCCAGAATCCACAGAAGTCCCTAAGATGGATAGTTAGAGACACAACCCAATTTTAACTGCAATGGAGATGGAAGATAAGCTGGTGGTTACCAGATGAATTGGTGCAAGACTGTGATAAACACTAAAACAGGCTACAAATTGGTAACAGGAGAGCATGTGTGCTTGCGTCATGGGGGTGGGACGAGGATTGCCATTTTATGAATATGGTCAGATATAGGCCAGACACAGTTGGGTGGGTGTTGCAGAGAATCACAAATGAAGCACACCAAGAGCATCGGACTGAGGAGGAGGAGAATGCACAATGGTGGCATAGCCAGCCCCACATTCTTTTCCCGGACCCATATGCAGGTCACAGGGAGAGCAGGAATTTAAAGTTATGAATGAAAATTATTCGGAAAAAGTCTTTTACTCTGCCTTGTGGTTGGCGAGAGAGGTACAATGAAGATGCAGGTGAAAAAGTCCCTTATATTGGTCAAAAGCAAAGGGGTGGGGGGGATGGGACAGACTAGACATTTAGACCAGATGCCTGAGAAATGTATACTTATCATATAGAACGTGAGAGGAATGAGCACTGTGACTAAAAGACACAAAACCACAATTATTTGAAACACTGGGGGATATAATAGATCCATTTAGAGACTAAAGAAGGACCATGCTTGCAGAATAAATATAAATGGGGAAGGCAGGTACACAATACTGAATACTCCTCATACACAAGGGGCTTTTCATGCAGTTAAAGACCAGGAGTACAGCTGGGAGTAGATAAAATGTTCCTAGATAAGGAGGAGGGTATGCATTCGCGGAGGTGAAGTTAGATGGCACGACTACAGTGTTGGAAAGTATATATACTCTTAACAATGACCACCCATTCTATTTGGCCATCATACACATCCCTCCCTTCTAGACACACAGACATCCAAAACAGCAAGAGTAGGTAGGGAGGGGTTAGATAATTGGACTGTAGTGCACACCCTACAACTCACACATTAGTAGGAGAGGTAATACTTGTTTTATTCTCCAGTGTATGACTTACACATCACATTGGATCAAATATTATGTTCTAAACTGAAGCAAACAATAGTGCAACTGGAGGAATATTTTAGCGGAATGATATCCACCCATAACCCACTCTTGGTTTGTGTAAGTTGGGAGAGGAGGAGAAACCTCATCCTATCATGGTGTCTCTAATGCAATATGCTAGAAGATCAGGCCTTTTGGGCAATTTTGAACAAAGCAATCAATCAATATTTTGTAGCAAATACGGGGACTGCAATATCCTTTCAAATATAATAGGAAACATTTAAGGTAGTATTAAAGGGTATAGGTTTTTGTATTAAAAGCACTATAGATATCAGCAAAATGTTTAATGCAATACTAGCCAAACTAAAAGATCGGATGTGGAAATTGAAGAGGCTACGCAGAGGCAGGAGATATCAATAAAGAGGTCATCAGGTCATAAAGGGAATACTATACATCTCTGGTTGAAAGACAGCAATACACAGATTATATGGCATATGTAGCTTGATTGCAATCAGAGGGAGGAAGAGTTGGCAAATTGCCTGCATGGTTAAAAAGAATGGAAAATAGGAGATTCACGCTAACAGCAATGCACACAGTAGAACATGCTTACAATGGAATTAACAGAGCCTTCTATGAATATCACAGGATGTTGTATGGAGGTGATAAGAATACAATGGAAGAAAGAAGTTCCTACCGAGATAGAGTCATACTTACCCAGGTAGAACCAGAGATGAAGGAGGAGCTGAATCAACTGATCTCAATATAGGAGATCTGAGGAGCCCTCTTAGAAATAGCTACTGGAAAGAAGCCAGACATTGACGGTCTCTCTCTGGAGTTTTGTAATACATATGCTGATTGATTGACCCCTAGACTAGAGGCATTATGTCTTTAAGACTGGACAACTAACCCAGAAGACATGGAAGGCACAATAGTGTAGATGCCCAAGACAGGGAGGGACCCAATATATGCACGGCCATTATCAATTCTAAATTTGGACAATAAAATTTAAGGAAAATTCCTGACCCATAGGATAGAACCCCCTATGACTAGGATGGTCCACTGTTGGACATGACCTCCTTTTATGTGAAATTTCTCAGATGTTTTCCTTGACTGCTTTTGTTGGCCATAGAACTCTGTACACTCTATCCCTGCTTACCAGTGGTAAGGTGATTGTGCGCCCTCTTTAAGCACGATGAAATTGGTATACACCTGAGTGGCACATTTAACTTAAATATAAGTCCCTAGTATATGATACAAAGTGTACAAAGGGCTTGCAAGTTAAATGTAACTACTAGGCTGGATCACACATTGTTGCACCCATTGCAATGACACAACATACCTGACCCCAAGTCTACCATTGTAGCCTGACAGAGCAGTTTTTAAACTGCCGGTTCAAACTTTCAAAATAAAATTTCACAGGCCTAAACCTTCTATTTAAATACAAATAAGTCACCCTTTAGGTAGGCTGTAGTGCCCCTAAAGGCAAGATGCATGGTATTTAAAAATGGGAAATGTAAAAGTTTAAAATGTCTCATTTCTTTACTATGAAAAAGACTTAAAGCTATTTTCACAGTGGCAAGACTGGCTGCTTCCATAGAGAAACACTGGATTGCATTATTACACCTTATAATGCTAATTTTGGTTTTGTGACAGCTAGAAAAATATTTCAAGGACTCTTTAATAACTTACACACAATACAAATTAGTAGTATAGTTGAAGTTAAACTGTTAAAGAAAATATATTTAAGAAAAATTATCTTTTCCCTGCTCAAAGCCTCTGGGGCCTTTTTGTTACTTTTCCCATTTCTAACTTGCAGCTGATGGATCCATTGTAGTGAGGGTTGTCCCAGGCCAGGGAGAAAGGGCACTGAGTGTGAAAGGCGTTGCCTTTCCTTGACAAGATGGCATAGGGCTTGTGCCCAGGTACTTGATTAACTTCAAGGAGGCGTAGACCTTTCACAGACAGCTGTAGCTCATACTTGCGCCTGCCCCCTTTGTTGTCCTCCTTGTCAGGCTGGTACACATCCATGTTGGAGGGGACACTACCCCTAAACTGGTTAAGAGGGACCACAGGAAAGGGCTGGCCTTTTTCATAGTCAAACCTCTGGGTGGGCACAGGAGGTGCTTAAAAAATGTATCGGGTCACCCCATGGAACCCTTACCCTATTGGTTAGGGAGTGGTCAAGAGTTGCCCTCACTTGCAGGCTGGCATTGGGCATAAATGTGTCACTGCTGGACCAGAAGAAGATTCAGAAGAGGATTGCCCTGCTCTCTGAAGACCTAAGAAGACTTAACCTGCTACTCTTGTACCCAGGACCCCAGACGTGACTTTAAGAGTCATATAGCTGACCTCCTGTTTCAGCTACAAGGGCACAACAAACTTCAAGAGGCCTTTTTCTGATGACCAGTTTCACCTGTCCCTGACCTGGTCCCTTCTGCTGGCTCTTGCTGCAGTGAGACCTGATCCCCTAAATGCTTTCTCTAAGGTCATGGACCTTCGGGTGTGGCCATAGTGTACTCCTCCATGCCTAACCCTAAAATGTGAGACTTAGAAAATATATGCCAGTTTTTTATCCTGAGAATCGAAGTAGGACCTGGACCACCTTGCCAAGCCAATCCATCAAGGGCCACTGGGCTTGAGTTTGAAAGAGTTCTTGATACGTTTTTCTCCGCATTAGCAATTCTGTTTTATCAGATCGGCGTCGCCCAGTATCTGACGATGTTGAATCCTCTTCAACCACAGTCTGCAGCCTGGCCCTGCAGAGGAAATCTGACTTCCAAAATATTTTATAAGCCTGAAAGCAGAAAATTTCACCTGCGCTGCTGTTGAAAAGGGATCTGATCAATGGTGAGAACCACTTGGGTGCAAAACCTGAAATTGTCCCACTCTGAGCTTTTCCTGCCTTTGTCAATGGCTTCACAGAGACTTCATCCTGAGGCTCCCCATCAGCGACCAGCCCATCTTTAGTCACAGCCTGCTGCCTGGGTCTGCTGAAGACTTTCTGCTTCTCTGAAATGTTTTAATTCTGAAGGTTACTTTATGAGCTTGATGAACCTGGTCCCTGTTTCGGACCGGCACTCCATTGCGATTAACTTTCACCTTAGTTCCGGTCGAGCGCAACCTGGTGACCATGGTTGGCATCTAATGGGTTTTGGCCCTATTTCTTTCATTCAGAATTTAAACAAAAATCATATCCCCTTTTCCCTTTATTGGATTTTTGTCATTTTGGTGTCATTAAAAATATACCCTATTTTTTTAAATTGTTTGGGGATTTTTGTTGTGTGACTTTATTACTGTTGACGTATTGCATAAATACTTTACACATTACCTCTAAAGTTAAACCAGCCTGCGCTGTACCATAACTACCAGGGGGTTGAGCTCAGGTTTATTTACAGCAATGGCTGGTGTGGGGGCACAGTGGTGGGGCAGTGGGGTGGGGGGACGATGGGGAGGTGGGGAGGAGGGAGGGAAAACGGACAACAAATAAACATTAAAAAAATACATAAAACTTACCTTTCACCTGTCGCCAGACGCTCTTTTCCATGTCCTCACTGCCACACAGGCTCTGGATGCAGTCTTCTTCTTCCTCCCGGTGCTCTCCTCAGTGCTGACTCGGACGGAAATAGAAGGACTTCCGCCCTAGTACAACACGAATCCAACCAATCCTGGAGCTCCAGGATTGGTTGGAGCAGGTTAACTCAGCACTCATTTTGAGCCTGGAGGCCTGTGGCTGCAATCCCTCAGCTGTTTCTCAGCCTTGGGATTGCAGGCTATGAAGTGCGCAGGTCAGATTGGTCAGCTGTAGGCAGCCAGCCCATCTGACAGGCGCACTGGCAGGGTGCTGCATTAATAGTGCAATTGCACTAATCAGCCTCGCCCCATGCCATTGCGCTGTAAGAGCGCAAGCCTGGGACACATTAATAAAATTATATTTATTACCATTTTATTAATTTGTGTGCCTGCTGCACTCGCAGCAGGTGGGGCCACACTCCTCCATCATAACAGAGGAGCCGCCACTGTTTATTTAGTGACTTTTGTGGTTCACCCTGACAAGGACAGTGATTAATACCTGAGTTGGGTTTTCATCCCTCTCAACTAATAACCCAGTTTTTTACATCCACTCTAATCATAATGGGTTTGTCACAAGAGTTAGTACGTCAATAAATATTAAGAGACTGTGCAAGGTGCAAGGTGCTGGGGAAGCCCCACTCCCGCCCCCAAACTACTATAGGGGACTTATTCCAGAATTCTAAACCAAACTTAAACCAGACTTAAACCAGATTAATTAAAAAACACTGACAAATGAATACAAGTTGGCAAGGGGACAATATTTAAAGCACAGGACCATTTTAGCAGGAATCATTAGGGGCTTATTTATGAGAAAGTGACACAGTGCAGCACAGTAAGCCACCTTAGTAGTTTTAGGGTAGGGGCGAGGTAGTAGTAGTGTAGTTAGATTTGTTAGGACATTAATTGTTCATTTTTGGTGTAGTTAGGTGTTGTTTTGGTAGGTTAGTGTTTTATGTGTTTGACGTAGTGTGGATAGAAGTAGAGTGTTATGTAGTGTTAGTTATGTGTTGTTTAATTATGTTATGTTGTATTTAATTTTGATATTAATGCTTGTTGGTTTGTACATGTTATTGTGGGATGGTGTTCTTTTTTTTTTGACAGCTTTTCCGTTTTGTGAACGGATGGTGCGGATGACGCGTTTATTTTTTTTAAAAAGGAAAATGTATTTTGTTTCTTTGAAAAAAGTTACTTTTTTACATTTCCTTTTCTTTTTCGGGTTTGTTGGAGCGTTTTTTTTAAAGCTAATTTTTGGGTTTTTGAGGGTTTCGTTATTGAGAGGATTGCATCGTTGGAGCCTTTTTTCAACAGTTGTATTTTTGCAGTTTTTTTGGTGCTTTCTTTTTGAATGCATTCGTCTTTTGATTTATCTACTATGGATTTGTTCGTTTTCGAGGACCGTCTACTGCAACATAAATGTAAGTTATTTTGTATTATTATGGGTGGGAAATGTTTTTGGTTACATTTGGTTTCTTTGTTTCTTTTTTATTTTAATAATTTTATTATGTCATATATTTATATGTATGTTTTAAATTTTTAAATGACATAATTATAATTATTAATTTTAAATAAGGGTAGTATTGTGTAGTTTAAATGTTTTGTGATTTTAAAATGCTTATGATGTTTAGGAGTGTTTTTGGTTTATTATACAGATTTAGCAATAATGTCTAGGTATTCTAGCCCTTTGGTGTTTGGAAATAGGCCAGGGCTATTAATTTTTTATTTCATAGGCAAAGTTGCTATTGGTGGCTTAATCTATACTTTGAGTAGATTTTTGTAGGTATCTCCAGATACTTTGGTTGAAGTGATAATAGCAACCTTGTATTGCAGTGTGTCGGTATATTTTTAAAATTGACTGAATCATTGCTTGTTCAAAGTCAATGTTTATTTTTTGTGGAAAGTAGTTGTCGGTGTGTTGTTTTATTATTGTAAGGAGCTCTATGTAGGTGGTATTTTGCTTATTAGGGAGTAGTGCGTATATGAAGGGGATGTTAGCGTCTTCATATTCGCAGTGGATGGTATATAGTTGGTAAAAAGGCTTGGGGCAAACTTTGAATGTGCCATCCATCATCCACGTTTCGCAGTTTTTCAGTTTTTGTATGTTGTTATTGGTGGCAAAGATGATAATTCGTTTTTCATGACTGCTATTGTCATGAAGAATGAATTTCTCATCTTTGTGGGTGACAGTGTATTCCGGTAAGATTTCTATTTCTGCAAAGGTTTGGGGGTGGGTGGAGTATGAGCAGTAGCTCTTTTAGTTCTGGCTATTAATTTTTTTAGAGTGGGGATGGATGGTAGTTGTCCTGTAACATGTGCAGGGACCCTAGTTAATATGTTTTTTAGTATTTGGGTACTGGTCTGTTGGGAGCTGGTGCTTGCTTCTCTGATTGTTTCTAGAGCATCTCTGACCTCGATTTCTGTCACACTGGGGGATGGTTGTGTTCCCTGACATTAACTACATTTGTTTCTACTGTTGCGGCTCTCCCATAGCAAGAATTGGAGTAGTATTTACTACATTTCCAATGGGTTTTGTTTACAGTTATTTTTTCTTGCTTATAAGTGTTGCCCATGTAGCACAGAAGTAGTTTCCTTTTTGTGATGTGATGAATTTTGCTCCTTCTGCCATTTTTTTGCTATCTGTGAATATATGTATATATATATTTATTAATTATAAGGTTTTGAATAGTAAACATATTTGTATAATTATTATATTGTTTTTTATTAGTTTGCACTATTTGTTGGTTCATTTATATTCTTGCAAAGTTTTATATTTTTGTTTGATGCTGATTTTGTCCTTTTTTTTCAAAGTTAATCCTTGTTTTGAGTTTTTCGGTGGAGTTTTAGTGTAGTATAATCTGTGAAACATAAAAGAAAAGGTTATAGTTTTAGTTAATTTGATTATTTTCTTTCATTGATGTTGTGGTTTTGTTGACTTCTGTAGAAGCTGTTAAAAGAAAAGTATTTGTTAGCTATGTTTAGCTTTTTTAAATGTATTAGATTTAAATCCTTTACTTTATTTCTTGGTTAAGTTATATACTTACTTTGTTATATATTTTTTGTAATGTTGATTTTATTGTTGTTGTGGACGTAAATCTTTGCACTGAATTTTCTAGGTGGATTTTAGTGAAGTTTAATCTGTGACATATAAAGGAAAACATGTTATAATTTTAGTAAAAATTATTTTTAAGCTAATTTTATTTATTTAGTTACAAAGTTTCGTTCTTACCTTTAATGAGAGAATTACAGAATAGTTGTTTGTGTAGTTCTTTTTCGTTCAGTTTTCTGTCTCGTAAACTTTCGTTCTTCCTCCATGTTTGTCCGTTATACGGTAAATTTTGTGTTAATTAATTGATTGTTTTTATAGTGTTTATTTAATTAGTTGGAGTTTTCTATTGGGTTGTGTTGGTGTAGTTTAAATTTATTGGTTGAGATAGCTTTTTTTAAAAATTTTTGCAGTTACCTTTTAATTTATTTAATATTTATTATGTTTATTTAATGTTTGTTTTTATTTTTTTTATTATTGTTATTTAAATGTATAAGTAGATAAATGTGATATTTTTTATATATGATATATATTTATGTCTGCTTATTTTTGGTAGTTGTGATTTTTTATGTTGTATTTATTGTTTATTATTTTTGTTTTTGGATTTTTAGTGTATTTGTTTTATTTAATGTAATCAATTTTGCAATTTTTTTCAGTGTATGTTTAAAATGTTTGGAATATGTTATTTTATTATATTATTGAAACTAGTTTATTTTTATGTTTAAATTGTATTTTCGGTATAGTTTATATGTATTTTATCAATGTTTGTGTTGTTGATATTATTTATATCAATGTTTTTGTTGTGTTTCATTTTATTTTAATGTTATCAATATTTTTGTGTTCTTTTTTTTGTTGTCGATATTTTTGTCATCGAGATTTTTTTAAACTATATTTTTTATTGATGTTTGTGTTATTTCTGTTTTGTGAATTGTGTGTCGATATTTTTGTATACGATATTGTTGACTCGATATTTTTGTAGTTCGATGTTATAGGAGTCAATGTTGTATCAGTGATTCAAGACAGATATAATGTTATGCAATAGCAAGGAAATATGCATTAATGAGCAAGTGGAATGGGTGATGTAAATAGACTATTATTATCACCTTTCTGCCCCCTCCCTACACAATGAAAGAAAGTAACGTTGACTGAGGCAAGAAGCAGCCTGGAACGTTCAACTGCACTTCAACAAGAGATGAAGTTGGGGACTAAGTTTAAGTTTGTTTGAAAGGTCATTAAAATGAAAATTAGGAAGACAGGAAGACTCATGCAATGATGCACTCCCGAAGCAACAATACAACATAAACTTAAAGGCAAGAATATAAAGTATAAAGAACAGACAAAGCTACACAAAAGAATAGAAGGGAGGATTAATTAACATGGGTAGAATATGTAGAATAGGCGCAATCGTAATGAATGCATATCGAAAATGCCAATAAAGTAGCAAGAAAAAAAACAGCTGTAGTTTCTGGGGCATGTATGCACCAATGATTTTCCTTTTTTATCCACAGACAAAATCCTATTTAATTCTAAATTATTAGGTTTTGCATATTTTTTGGTTTGTTCTGGTCACATCTATTTTTATAATATTTGCCCTTAGGATAATGGTTTGAGCAGAAAACGCCTTACGGGAATTATAAAAGGGATGTGTGCCTTAGCCCGAGGCATTTTGGCTCAAGCCACTCTCCCGCCAGTATTATGTATGATAGCTGTATGCAATTGTGAGAAAGTGGTTTATTGGTTGGGTGTATTTGTGTCCACACAAGTAATAAAGTCGCCATCTTGATAGTTCCAGTCAAAGGTTTCAGTAATGTAAACCTGAGCTCAATCTCTAGTATGTATGGCACAGAGCAGACAGCCTTGGCTCAGAGAATATGTATAAAGCAATTAGAACTTCTAAAACAGGTAAAACGTTTAAACACAACACAATGAGCATCCCACAGCAATGTATAAACAGTGAGAAAATTTAATTTTGCAAAACGCCCCCAAAACGGCAAAAATCCAATAAGGGGAGCCCGAGATATGAATTTTTAAAGATTTAAGTGAAAGCAGAGCAAAAAAACCATAAAGCTTCGAAAGTGGTCAATGGTCCCGGTAGACCAGCACTTGGCGGGATTTGAGGCTGACTGCGATGTAGCACGGGCAGGATACACCAAGTAGGTTGGGCTCGCTTGGGCCTGTAAGTAAAGAAATTTGAAAAAGAGTTTAAGAGCCAGATACTTTTTGCGATCAGCCCCCTTGAGGCACTGAAACAAAAGTTTTGAAAAAGTTCCCAAAATTATTTTGGTACGAAACAACCACAGGAGTACACTTCCAAGCCCCCAGAATTTCAGGGGAAGTTCTCCGAGACTCTTAGTGTGTCAGGCAGGGGGCAACAACAAAGTCCAATACAGGTCCAGTTGCCACTAGTCAGCTGAGATTCTTCACAGAATATGCTCTTCAGCTTGTTTATGTTCCTGGAGCCGCCAAGGGTATCAGTCCAATGATGCATGGAGGCCCGTTTGTCCCTGGATTTCAAGTGGAAGGGGCTCCAACCTCCTCATGTCCTTCTCACAGGTCACAGATGCCAAGTGCAGCAGATTCAATTCACCTGGTATCCTTTTGCAAGTTGGACAGTGGTCTGATGAAGGTGTCTTGGGTGGCATACTTATTCTTGGCACCAGCTACTGAGTAACTCCTGGACACTCTCTAATCAAGGGAGTAAACCTCTTGGGAGTAACCCTACTCACATTTTCAGTAGAGTAGTTCCTCTCTGTCTTACTGAAAAATGGTCCAAAATGCCATGTGCTAAACCATATTCAAAATGGTGAATGTTTTTGCGAGGCTCATAGGGAAATCCCCAGTCTGCTCCCACATGTAACACTAAAATCAGGTTTGAAGTAGGCACTGTAACCACAGCAAACCCAGAGGCAGACGTCTGGTAGGACAATAGCAGGGCCCTTCATCAACCAGACTGGGGATACACAAGAAATGTCTTGCCATTCTGTTTTCTCCCTTTCAAATGCACCCAAGTGTCACAGATAACTCAACATGTCAAGTACTTGCGTCAACACGAGGAATACTCTTCAGGATCAGAGCGACGAAAAATTTGGTCCACCTCTTGATATCCCCAATTCTGATGGCCATATAAGGCACAGAGATTTAGGGAGATCAAGTGAGGGAAAGGATATGAGGAAGGGAACCACAGGGAAAGGGAAAGAGACCTGTAAAGAAAACAAAACAAGAATAGCAAAGAAATAGTTTTCTACTCACATAAATTCTCTATATATGTGTATTGTAATTACCTTATGCAAACTGTGGATTCACCACTTTCACAGCAATAAAAAATAGTAACGCTGAGCTACAGTACCTCTGGTTTCCTTCATGAACCTAGAAATACAGAGATAAGATCAACATGCAAACCCAAAATACATATCCCCCGTATGCCGCATCCAAACGAAACTCAGAAACATCATACATACCCAAAATAAGGAAAAAAAATAATGGAAGAGATTATGTTTTGTTCAGAATTCTCTTGATGGAATTAATGTCAATAAAGATAGCCCAGGTAGTGGTTCACTGGTTCATTATCCCTCATGTCCAATTGTATTCATTCGCAGATTATGGGCCCGATTCCGATATCGCTAGGAAAGCCCTCCGTATGACTCAGATCCGGAGGGCTTTCCGAGCGAGACGTGCTCCGGGAGTCCGAACGAGCAAGTATGATGCTGCTGTATGCTTACGGACTCGGCTCGCTCGGACTCCCATTGAACTCTATGGGAGCCCATGTACAGACACGTACCCAGGCTCCCATAGCAAAAAAGGGGTGGTCAGGGAAAAGTGTACACCCTGTGGTGGGTACCCCATGTGCCCGCCACACTGTGCATGCTTGGATTGTGGGGCCCCATGCGCACCCCGTGACTGAATCGGAGGGCTCCGGGTGAAGGGGGGCCTGTTATGGCCCCTCAAAGCCCGAATCCGGCAGCCGTTTTGTCTCGATGAGACCGAGTCGATACAGCTGTCTGATTCGTGCATCGTACTCGCTCGGAAAACGTCTCTATTGCGCGGCACGATTCGGCTACAAACGTGTCGGACGGATAGATTCGGGTTCGTAAATGATTTGCACGGCACATACAGGATACTCGCATCGTACTTGGTCGTTCGGAATGGGGGACGATTCGGGTGGAAAGATAGGCTCCGAATCGGATTTGCTCTTTACAAATCCCGTTTGGAGGCCTTCCTTACGAGATCGGAATCGGGCCCTAAGTATTTTGTCTCCATACATATACTTCTGCAGTCCAATAACTGAGTACTGAATTTGAGGCAAAGATAAATAAAGAATGCCCAGCTGATTCACTTAATTAAGGAAGTACGAGCTTGAAAAATGATATAGTCACTTTCTATCTGGTTCTAGTTCAAAAATAAAGAGTTGATTCCTTTTCCGTGCAATATTTTCGTAAGAGAAAAGAAAAGGAAAATATAAAAATCAATCCATTAAAAAAATGAATGAATTCAAACAAGGAACTCACGTGACCTAAGTGTCCGTGACTGTGGCCCAGGAATACAGTATTTCCTACTGCCAAAGAAGTTCCTTGAAAATGGTTTACGGGGAAAGAAACGCTTATTGACGACTCTCACGAAAGGCACGGATACTCTCTGATCCGATGAGAGTCAGCACGTTTCACCCAAATCATTGAGAACCATCATCGACTTCCCCAAAGACCATTACTCCTTAACTCCGTAAGTATCGAAGCAATGTAAAAGTCCTGATGTTGGCTCCGACTTCAAAATGAGACGAGCGCGTCTCCTCCAGCATTACGAGCCGTACAACAGGATCCAGAAAATGAAATTACGCACGCTGAATCATGTGTTGACCCCTCCACTATTTGCTCCTGCCCTCATGGGAAATGTAGTCCATTAAAAGTTTATAAAGAAAACAGATAATTCACCCTTTTATATGTATTGCTGTTACTTCTATGTTAACCCTCACATGGAAATGTGTTTGTTAATCCATTATGCAGGCGCTAGAGTGTCTGAATACTGACAGTAGTTCCCCCCTCCCAGGCGCGTCTTAGGCCTGGGTTTAGAAGGGGGGGCCTGATGAAAGGTACGTATTGCACGAGGGGCATGTACATTGGTATATGGCTCCCAAGAGTCACCTTCAGCGGAAAACCCGTTACTGGAAATCAGATACCATTATTGACCCCTACGATATTTAAAATCCACAATGCAACGTACTTCATATTCCAGATTTCCATCTTGAAGGATCGGACGAGCAGCTCTACATCGTGCTCTTTTGGCTGGTTTCAAAAGGCTGCATGGAACACTGGATGTATTTTCGGAGGAACACACTGCGCACCTTGAAACAGAGATTTTGTGTAGACAACCATACTTTGTCTCCTGGTTGATATGTCGGCACATCTCTATGATGTTGATCAGCCCATTTTTTATACTTGTATGTTCTTGATTTGTGTCATCACTGCTGGTTGATTTCTAGTCTCCATGGATATGTTGATTGGCAACACCTTGGAACGATATCCGTATGTTGCAAAAAAGGAGAAGTTCTAATAGCACTATGCAAGGCATTGTAATACGACTGTTCCACCAACCATAACAAGGACATCCAGGATTCTGTGGCTTCATCCACATAACATTGCAGGCATTTTTTAAGAGTTTGATTTAATCTTTCTGTTTGTCCATATGTCTGTGGATGGAAACTGGTAGATAATGCAGATGTGACTTGCAATGCTTTACACCATATTTGCCAGAAGCGAGCAGTGAACTGTGGTCCCCTATCAGATAGGATAATGTCAGGCAGTCAATGCAATTGAACTACATTAAAAAGCATCAACTGTGCAGTTTGTCCACTGTAGGAAGATTTCTGCAAGGATGAAATGCCCCATTTTTGTAAGACTATCTACCACCACCAATATACCAGTAAACCCTTGATCCTTCGGCAAACCTGTGATGAAGTCCACACTAATATTCTTCCATGGTTGGGTAGGTGTGGGTAGGGATATTACCTTTCCTTTTGCTTTTGACTTATTATTTTAAGCCCTGGCACAGTTCTCACCACTGGTTATCCAGGACTTTTATGTCTTTCCTCATGGAATCCAACCAGAAATGTCTTTGTTTTAACATATCCAAGATGTCCAGAAAGAGCCAACACATGACACCAGTTAAATGCTTTCATCTGTGTGTCTTTGGGAGGTAAATACAGTTTACCGCTGAAAAACGGCAACCCTTTTTTAATGCTTTTCTGAACATTTTGTTTAGTCCACTAATTCCAAGTTGAAGTGGCACTGTACTGTCTGACTGCATCCAAAAAATTCTCAATTTTTAACACACAAAAAACCTTGGAAGGGGTGATAATGGACTCCATGATTTCTTTATTTGGACTACTGTCCGACTCTGTCTGGATAGGGAATCAGCTTTCCTGTTCTCACTTCCGGGACAGAAAGCGACCACAAAATCATATTCAGCAGAAAACAGCATCCATCTCATTTGCTTTGTGATAACTGTCTTGCTGTTTTTATGAACTGAAGATTTCTGTTATCAGTGTATACTTTGACTGGGTGTCGTGCCCTCCACAAATAATGTCTCCATTTCTGAAAAGATCTTTTAATAGCCAATAACTCCTTTTCGGCTATCGTGTAATTCATTTCTTCTGAGTTAAATCTTTTGGATAAATAAGCCACAGGATGAAGTGGACCAGTTTGGTTGTTTTTTTGAGAAAGGATAGCTCCTATTTCCACATCCGAAGCTACAATGAACAGTAACTTTGGCTGTGGATGATTCAGTACTGAAGCTGTGATAGAAGCTTTTTCCCAAAAAGGAACGCTTTCATAG
The DNA here is from genome assembly GCA_963921515.1 of Calotriton arnoldi. NCBI lineage: Eukaryota > Metazoa > Chordata > Amphibia > Caudata > Salamandridae > Calotriton > Calotriton arnoldi. The sequence goes on along the minus strand of CAWUFW010016971.1, from coordinate 32,786 downwards.
CATCATTGGTCCATACAAAAGGCACTTTTTTTCTTAACAGCCTCATAATAGGTGCTACCACATGTGAAAGATTTTGTATGAACCTGCGATAATAGTTGGAGAAACCCAAAAAACATTGTACATCTCTCACACAGTTGGGTGCAGGCCATTCTTGTAGTGCTTTCACTTTTCTCTCAGCCATGTGATACCAGATGGACACAAAATCACTCCAAAGAATTTCACTTCCCAAACATGGAATTCACACTTTGTCAATTTACAAAATAGCTGATGTTCTTTTAATTTCCGTAAGACCAATACAACATGCTGTCTGTGTATCTCTTCATTCGCTGAGTAAACCAAAATGTCATCAATGTATACGATAACAAACTTGTCCAGATATTCTTTCAAAACATAATTCAGAAACTATTGGAATGCTGCAAGGGTATTACATTACCAGCATCACAGTATACTCATACAATCCGTACCGTGTTTTAAAAGCCGTTTTCCCCTAATCCCCTTCTCTCATTCTAACCAAGTGATATGCCCCCCTCAAATCTAACTTGTTGTATATCTTGGCCTCTTTCACCTGATCTAAGAGGACTGAAATGAAAGGGAGCGGGTACTTGTTCTTGATGGTATTTTTATTTAGCATGCGATAGTCAATACACATACGCAAATCACCATTAGCTTTGGAAATGAAAAAAAGAGGGGAAGCAGCAGAAGAACAGTAAGAACTAATAAACACAAGAGCCATGTAATGTTCTAAGCACTCTCTTAAATGCTGAGTTCCAGTTTGGACAAAGCATAAACTCTAAAGGATGTTATAGTCGCTCCTTCCACTAAATCAATCTGAAAACCGTACTCCCAACGGGGAGGTAGTGTTTCAGGTTTGGTTTCACTAAATACTTCTCTGTATTGCTCATAGCAATCTTGTAATACCACATCTTTCTCTGCTGCTGTGGCTATTTCAAAATAACTAACCACAGCTAACACATAAGAAGGGGAACTCTGTAAACAATAATTCCTACATTCATCTGACTGGAAAAGTGCCATTTTGTTTTTCCAATCGATGGTTGTGTTGCCAAAGCAAGGCACACCTAGAATGATTTCGTATTGTGAGGCTTCAATGATGTTCAATGCTATTGTCTCAGTATGCCAGTGCTTCTAAACCGATACCATCAAAGTAACTGGTACTGTTTGTTCAGTGATAGGGCTGGACTTCAACAGTTTACCATCTACTGCCAACACCTTTTCAGGTACGACTCTAGATATTTTGTTCAACGTCAGTTCTGAACCAAGCCCTGATCAATGAAGTTTCCTGTGGCCCCTGAATCAATCCTAACCATCAAAGAATGTCATTGGTCATCATTCTGTAATATCATGGGGACCAAAATGTGAGATTCAATTTCTTTTGGTATGATAAAGATAATGAGGGCACCTTCCACTCTCTTTCTTCCTTAGTTACCAAAAGAGGAGGGGCAGACCTCTCAGTATTTACCACTTCTTTGTGCAACACTGAAACAGCCCCCTTTTTACTCGACGGAAAAGACAACTGTCCTTGGGGTTATGAAGGACAATCTCCCACAAAATGTCCTTTCTTTCTGCAGTACATACATTGTCCATTTGTGCGACAAGCCTCTCGTTCTTCTCTGGAGAGCGGAGACCTAATTGCTCCTGATTCCATAGGTTCAGAACTAGGCTCATTACTTATAGCACTTCTTCAAAACCCTCTCTCAAAATGTGCAGGTGGTCTATCTCCTTTTTTCTTATCCCTCACTCGTTCTGCCATTCTATGATCCAATTGCAAGGTAAGATTAATTAAATCCGTACAATTGGTTGGTTGCGGGTCAATTTGAGCCAACACATCTTTCATTTAGTTTCTCAGCCCTTGGTAATACCGAGACATTCGCTTCTCTTCGGGCCAGGCTGTCTCTGCCACTAAACGATTAAAGGTAGTCAAATAAGTCGCTAGCTCTCTCTTCACTTGTCTCAACTCCTGAAGCTCTTTATCAGCACTGAAAGTTGTGGCTCATCTGTCAAAAACTCTTTCAAATTCAGAAAGAAAGCATCCCAATGCGATAACTGTGGATCATTGTTTCATACCAACAGTACCGCCGAATAAGCTGCATCACCTGCTAAATATGAGATGGCAAATGCCACTCTTGAATGGTTTGTAGGAAATGTAGCAGGTTTGCAAAAAAAATGCAACATAATCTTGGTTAAGAAAACTTGAACCATATGTGGATCGCCGGTATATCTCTCAGGGGTGGCTAATGGTATTGGGGTGGTACATTAACCTGTATCTGAGATGTAGGGGTAGGGGTAGAGGCATCAAATGGATTCCTTTGTTGTCTTTATATCTTTTCCCTTAATGCTACAATTTCAGCACGAGAAGTTACTAGCTCCTATTGTACTAAGGCTAAAGCTTGTAATACATCGTCCATGGTAGCAATGACTGCAAGTCACCCAGATCGGGAGGAGATACATTTCGTGGTGCGTAATTCTGTCAGATACTCGCGTCAACACGAGAAATACCCCTCAGGATCACAGCGACAAACAATTTGGTCCACCTCTTGATATCTCCAATTCTGATGGCCATATAAGGCACAGAGTTTTAGGCTGATCAAGTGAGGGAAAGGGTATGAGGAAGGGAACAGCAGGGAAAGGGAGAGAAACCTGTAAAAGAAAATGAAAGAAGATTAGCAAAGAAATAGTTTTCTACTCTCATAAATTCTCTATATATGTGTATTGTAATTACCTTATGCTATCTGTGGATTCATCCATTTCACAGCAACACAAAATAGTAACGCTGAACTACACAGCCTCTGGTTCCCTGCATGAACCTAGAAATACAGAGATAAGATCAAGATGCAAACCCAAAATACATATCCCCTGTATGCTGCATCCAAACGAAACTCAGAAACATCATACATACCCAAAAATAAGGAAAAAAAATAAAGGAAGAGATTATGTTTTGTTCACAATTCTCTTGAAGACATTAATGTCAAAAAAGATAGCTGAGGTAGCGGTTCACTGGTTCATTATCACTCACGTCCAATTGTATTCACTTTGCAGATTATGTATTTTGTCTCCATACCTATACTTCTGTAGTCCGAAAACTGAGTACTGAATTTGAGGCAAACAAAAATAAAGAATACTCAGCTGATTCACTTAATCAAGGAAGTACAAGCTTGAAAAGTGATATAGTCACTTTCCATCTGGTTCTAGTTCAAAAATAAAGAGTTGCTTCCTTTTACTTGCAATATTTTCGTAAGAGAAAAGAAAAGGAAAAAATAAAAATCAATCCACAAATAAAAGGAATGAATTCAAACATGGATCTCACCTAGCCTAAGTGTCGGTGACTGTGGCTCAGGAATGCAGTATTTCCTACTGCTGAAGAAGTTCCTCGAAAATGGTTTACGGCGAAAGAAACGGTTATTGATGACGCTCACGAAAGGCATGGATACTCTCTGATTAAATGAGAGTCAGAACATTTCACTCAAATCATTGAGAACCATCACAGACTTCCCCAAAGATGGTTACTCCTTTACTTCTTAAGCATTTAGGCAATGAAGAAGTGCCGATGTCGGCAACGACTTCAAAATGAGACAAGCGCGTTTCCTCCAAGCGTTACAAGCCCTACAACAGGATCCAGAAAATGCAATTATGCACGCCGAACGGCGTGTTGGCCCCTGATTAATACTCATGATCCTCCACTGTTTGCTCCAGGTCTCATGAGACACATAGTCCATTAAAAGTTTATAAAGAAAACAGATAATTCATAATTTTTTATGTATCGCTGTCACTTCAATGTTAATCCTCACATGGAAGTACATTTGTTAATCCATTATGCAGGTGCTAGAGTGTCTGAATCCTGACACAATAGACCTATCAAGTAGAATTTGACAGTGTGGTATCAACAGGATGCCCACAGCCCACCCTCTGAAGTGGAGTTCAGAGGAGCTCTGTGGAGTTCAGAGGAGTCATCTCTGCCCAGTCAAGTCAGCCTATGGTTTGCTCCTTGGAGGCATTTAACACCTCTTTCACACCTATTCCCAGGCTTCAGCACAAAGCTGAGAGCTCAGAAAGGGTTATGTTAATTAGCCTTCTGAGAGTTTAGGCATGTAAATGATAACTTTCTAAATGTTACTTTTCTTTATTATATGTTAACATTCTGACATCACTATTGAATTTGATTTGTATTAGCCCTTAAAAATATGGTTTAGTTCGTTTTCTAGCTGGTCTCAATCCCGAGATACAGAATTAGCATTTTAATCTGCACTTTTCTAACTAGGACAGCTAGGCCTGGCACAGTAAAAATAGATTTTAGGGCTTGTCACTGCAGGGACATGGGAACATTAAATTTCTACATGTCCGACTTTTAAATACCATGCACCCTACCTTGTGGGCTATAAGACCTACATATGGAGGACTAACTAATATTTAAAATGGAGGGTTGTACCTGTTGAAAAGGGTTATTTTAACAGGATGCCCTGCAGGGTTTGCATTGCAGTAGTCAGGCTATAGTGGTAGGCCGGAAGCCATGTTGTCCTTTGTCACACTAATAGATGGCACATTAAGTGCTGAAGTCAACAGGTGACATTTAACTTTTTATGCCATGGCTATATTTCTGAACCATACACTAAGGCCTTAAAGAAAAGTTTAATGCGCAAATCAGGGATTAGCTAATAGCAACATGTTTCAGGGGACAGAGCACATACACCAGGCGCTTGTCAGCACTGCTCCCGTGTGCTGAGTGTAAAAACCAGCAATAGAAATCAGCAAAAAAGGGGAAAGACCACGCAAAAATGAGCATTTTTTCTCACAGCGATATATATGCTCTCATATATATAATTTTCACACAGACAAAAATGCTTAATACTCATGAAAAGTTTGTTTACTAAACAAGAAAAGACATGACAATTTCAACCTCCGTTAATAATAAGGACTGTAGATGGTGTGACACTATGAGCCTTGACCATGTTGGACTATTAACCTTTTACACACTAGGGCCCTAATTCCGATGTCGGACGGACCAGAGTCCGTCCGACATCGGTTTGGAACTGTAACCGAACGACCTCCTGTTGTCGGTTACAGCCCAGGAATTAGGGTGTGACCGAACCCTGTTCGGTCGCAATCCTATACTTTGCTATGTGAGCATGCATTCTGAATAGAATATATGCTCTCATAGCAAAGAGCAGATGTGCAGTTCATCCCTGCACCCCGTGGCAGGCACCTCAAGGTGCCTGCCACGGGTGCAGGGATCAACAGGGGGGCACCATAGGTGCCCCCTAGGCCGCCATTCGGCAGCCTTGCCCCCATGGGGGCCCAGCTGGGGGCACCCAAAGACAGTTTTACAATGCTTTTCTTTGTCGGAAAGGCTGGCACAGAAAGGCAGTAGGAAAGCGCCATCGTAATCCCTTGGCTGGAAAGAGCCGGCCGAGGGATTACTGCAGGCCTTTCGAATGGCGGACGGCGAGCCCGTCGTCAGCCATTTGGAACTCCTGTTTGTAATAATTTCCGACCGACTCCATCAAAATGGGTCAGTTAGAAATTAGTACAAAGAGGAGATTACGATGCGGTAAGGATGGCTCCGACCGAGGGTCGGAGCCATTCCTTACCGCATCGTAATCGGGCCCTAGATCTTTCCGCAGCATCCCTTCAGACTGAATTTTGTAAGCTGGCCATCTATTTGCCTGATTTCTTTTTCACCTCAATGATCCAAGCAGTAGCTTTACATATGTTTAAATGTAAAGGCGAATCTCAGATGCGTGGACCGCCAATGGTTACACACTTCCAACTATTTATGAGTGATATCTTGCCTGAAGCTGCTTCTTCTAAATGTATTGATTGCATTTACACCAATTTTTGAAATTTTAGATCTAGATTGTGAGATGAGTGGCAAACTGTTCAACCCAAAGATGTGTAAAACTCAGGTCATCATTAATACAGTGAATATTTATGATTCAAGTTCATCACCCAACTTTTTATGAATACATACCTTAATCATTCATCTGTCAAACATGAAATCAAACACGAAGGAGAACAACACAGGGAATAGTCAGAAAAAATTAATCATTTGAGAAACATAAAATATTGGCTCTCCCCATATAATCTGGGTTAAAGATGTGCAGGCATATATTAAAGTAAGCATTAGCAACTGAAAATGTGGTCATTTGAATATTGAAAAGTCAGAATACTGTCCATGTTGGAGAACTAAAACATCTTATGACCAAGGATATTGAGGGACTTACTCATAAAGGTAAAATGACACTTTTGGTGTAAGTTTACAAGCTTTTTGGTATTAACAAACTAAGGGCCTGATTCTGATGTGGTTAGGAAGGCCTCCTAACGGCATTTGCTCAGTCCAAATCGGATCGGGAATGTGTCTTTCCAACCGACTCGGAAAGATTTCCAACCGACCGAGTAAGATGCGAGTTAGGCGTTAGGAATATCCCAATCCGAACCCGACGGCATTTGGAATGACCAAGCCGTACGGAGCAGAATTGTACGTCTCTATGGGCTGTGTTTCCAAACGACCGAGTACGATGCTGTATTTTGACAGCCTTTCCAAATCATGCCATCCGACTCGAATCAGCAGTCGGAATCAGACTTTGGGGGCCTGTAGTGGGCCCCCCTGCACCTGGAGCCTTTCCAATCTTGCCCGTGGGGGTACCCATGGGTCTTCTCTTACCAGCCATGCACAGTGTGACAGGCACCAGGGGGTGCCCGCCACAGGGTGCCCAATTTTCCCCAGCCACCCCTTTCTTCAATGGGAGCCTATGCATTCAGTCGGAACAAAAGCTCCCATTGAAGTCAATGGGAGCCCAACCAAATCGTATCTGGAAGCATCCGGATGCATCGTACTCAGTCAGTTGGACTCTCCCGATCCGATTTGGTTGGAAACCATTCCCGAACCCATTTGGTTGGGAAGCTTTCCAAACCGCATCAGAATCGGGCCCTAAGAGTGTAGTTTTAAGTATAGTATCTTTATGACTGCGGAGACTCCACAGTTGGAGTAGAGAACTCTGTGCACAATAAGACAGGACAGGCCTATCTTGCTTGACTGCAGAGTCTCCACAGTTGTAAAGATAGTACACTTAAAATTACACTTATAGTTTTGTGAATGGCAAAAAATTGTAAACTTACACCAAAAATGTGAGTTTACCTTTGTAAATGAGGCCCTGAGTGTACTGGAATTCAATTAGTAATATTCATGAATGTAAGGAAACTACAGTTATTTTATGGTCCGATACTAAGACAGCCGATTATGTCTTTCAGAAAATATATTCTTTATTCTTAAGCCCAGAATGTTATCCCTTTGTCCTGGAACCCTGTAGACAATGTACAGAGAATTCTGGTTACATCTAAAACAGTGCCTACATTAGGAGGATATGTGCTCTTGAAGAAGATTAAGATCTTCTGGATCCACCTTAAGATAGTAGGTAAAATAACAGTGACTAGTGTATGTGATATGACATAGAGAAAATGTGTCTTACTTATTCATACCCAAAGAAGGCCTGAATATTACTGGGTTGGGTATCCACCACAAATTAATTATCTAATTAATGATTTTCCTAATGCATTTTTCATTGGATTATGCATAGATTCTCCACTGAAAGCACACTCTAAGCATCCTGTTTTGGAATTTAGCAAGCACTGAGAAACGTTTGATGGATTTGGTGCCTATGGCTATCTATTGAATAATGAAACGATAAGTCTCCAGGATACATAGACCCTGAAACCTATTCCACGTCCGGGAATTCTCAATACCTGCTGAAAAAGTAACGAATATAGAATGAACGAGTGAGTTACCATAAATTTAGCTTCTGAGATAGTTGTATTCATTCAAATTGGATTGTTCTTTGGAGCAGGCTCTGGAGCAGATAGAGGAATGTGCACCAAATATATATTGGCATTAATTTTTCTTATCAATGGTCTTCTAAATCCCTCTCATTCAAGCACAAATAATGAAATGGAGAAGTTCTGCAAACCCTAAATATGTTAAGGAAGGCCAATATGAGCAACTTAGAATGGCATGTCATGGTGAATCAATTCTTATCCTTTGCACACGCACAAATCATATGCGAATTTCACAAGTCAACGTATACAAACAATGAAGAGAGTGGTTCATATGTTTTTCTTTTTCTTTAATCCAAAACGCACAGCCAACACGTGTTTCGTTGATAGGGGTAGACCCCACAACTTCTTCAGGGCTGTCAGGCTCTTTAGTTCCTAATTTCCGAGTTCCGGTTCAGAAAGCAAACTCGGCACGGACTATTCAAACAAGAAGCGTACTCGCATTAAGAGATTATTTATATGAAGTTTTAAGGAACAGCATTTTCGTACTGACAACGACCTGTATTCTGGGGAAACACCGGTCCTTGTTACAAGGGCTTGCCTCAAATAGAATTTGGTGAATCTCTAGACACAGAATTTTATATATAATGACCAGCCGGGTCAGAAGTAGAACTGGCGGAGAGGACATAGAAATTAGGAACAAAAGAGCCTGACAGCCCTGAAGAAGTCTACCCCTATCGACGAAACACGTGTTGGCTGGGCGTTTTTGGATTAAAGAAAAAAGAATAAATATATGAACCACTCTCTTCATTGTTTGTATACGTTGACTTGTGAACTTCGCATATGATATGTGCGTGTGCAAAGGATAAGAATTGTTTCAATATTGACCTCAGGGTTGAATCATTTGAGGGTCTAGGGTGTTTTCCCTCACCTTTAGCACCGCTGGAATAAATACTATTCCGTACTACGCAAATTCTATAGGTGCCAAGTCTCCTAGTTAATGACACCCCATCAGTGTATTATGTCATGGTGAAGGTTAACCTCAATATTTCACCAGGAAGCACAGATAGGTATTTTAGCACAACTTCAATGAGGACATTCTGAAGAACTTTATCCCCATTCAAAGGATGTCTAAGTTTGCTGCAACTGCACTTCACTTGTTCTGTGGGCTATATCTGACACCCTTATCCAGTACACTTGCTTTTCAAATGTCATGGTTGTGTTTTTAAATTATGCCTTACCACTCTGCCCCTTGCTTTTATTTTTGTACTTTCAGGAGTTTAGAGGGCGTAAACCAACCTCAATTGAGTTGTCTTAGTTACTTTACTATAAGAGTCTCTACACTTTACACTGTTGATAATGTTGTTGAATCAGAGCAATTTAAAATAATTAAATGGACCATGTGTAATTTTGTCAAGTACAGGTTTTGAAAAAGCATATATTGTAGGTAATAATTAGCTGGGCACCATACATGTAAATAAACTAGATATTACTCTGAGTGCAGTTGTTACATTGCAATCAGGTGTGTTACCAAATGCTTCAGGGAAATTATTTAGGGTAGTTGAACATGTTTGCTTCAACACAATGCTTATGCAAATCGTTAATGTGGGAGGCCAAATGTAACCTCTGATAATGCATCGTCAGATACATTTGAAATGAGCAAATGGAAACACAAATCCTTTTTGACATTTATTCACAGATTGGAGAGAATAAATGTGGACCAACAATCTTGGATGTCCCTTATTAAACCCCTTTATGTGGATACAACCCTCCCACCTTTTGAACTAACTTACATAAGTCTCATAATGATCAGTGGTTAATCTTTGAGCAAATTGCCTGGTGTCCCAGTGCTAAACAGTCATCTAGCAGCATACTCTAAGGAAGAAAATAGTTTTTGAGCTGAGAGATTCTGTCCTCTCTTTCAACATTCTTTAACTTCATCTAATAGAACTTCTCAATCGTACACCAGTTATTTAAATGGGATCATCCCTCCTAGCCTGCAAATTACTATTTAAAAGCAGAGATTAATCGTGAAACTCAAAACTATGGGGCCGATTACGATGGTGGTGTTTGGCACATCCGCGATGCTGGCGGTGGCGGAAATCGTCCTTTTTTGCACTCCAGCGGCGGTCCTCACGTCCGCCGTATTACAATGGTCAAAGATAGCCCATTTCCCGTCCGCTGAGGTGTTTCGGGATCCGTCAGGAATTTCCGCAACGGTGGCAGAGGGAGCCAATAGAGAAAGACCGCCGTGCGGAATGACATTACGACTGCCGTACAAATCACGATGCCTCAAACAGCCCATCACAACGCAGCGGAGAAACCAGCCACTCGGAGACGGCTGAAGTACTACTGCGGAGAGAGAAACTCGAATCCCGGCCACCTCCACGCGTTCCTGACCGCTATGGATCCAGCTCTTCAAGCCCTTCCGCTGCTGTACCTGATCCACTACCAGCATATAAGACGTGGCTGCGGTCAACACCGCAGGTACGTAAATAACACATCTCCGCATACAACCACAACACACAACTCCTGTGCTGAAATACGGGTCCTGTCCACATTAGACACTCAGGTGGAGACAGGAACATATCCCCCAGTGTCCTCACACATGTCCTGCATGCTAGAAATCCACACCTCCGCATCGGGGTCACCCATCAACATCGGAATCACTGCAATGTCCCGGTCACGTCACCGCAGCAGTGAAGACGTGGGAAAACCTGCACACAATGTAGTAGGCAGGGCTGGCACCAGGCATGGGCAGTCTGAGCAGCTTCCCAGGGCTCCACCTTCACCCTACCCACATGGTGGACTGCATTAGTTGGCCTCAGCCCACAGCACGCTTCCCACATCCATTTCTGTACATGCTGTGTGCCCCCCCCCACAATAAACTATTTAGCAGCCAGGTGTGGCTCGACCTCACACTTTACACATCAAAGGGCAAGGTAGATTGACTGGAAAGGTGGGGGAGAAGATGAACACCCTGCACAGAAGGTCAGGGGCTGGACAACCCTCCTCCTCACACCTGCCTTCCACTCATGTGAATCAAACTGAGTAAATTAAGAAATGAAGACTCACTCTGCATATTAACAACCACTGAACTGTTCACACTGCATGTCAAGAACCTCAGACAGATCCCACACTGACACTCTGCCACATACACATACCATAGGTCAGCATCAATGTATGACAATAAATGGACTACCCCAAAGTGGAGTGCACAGTGCTGGAAAACCATGGAGCAAGCCACTTAGCATCTGTACATGACATGCAGGAGGAGGAACATATCACACTACCCTTAGGCCATCAAATCAGACATGGGTGGCACAGTGATTGAAATTAAACCAAAGTGACATCTGTGCAATATCTCTGGGATACAGCAATGCAAGCTATGCATAGGCACAGGAATGATAGGAAGTGTCAGAAGCCATACAGTGACCAGCCCCACATCTGTGTCAACTACCTTGACATGTGTATGCCACCAGCACAACACACGTGGCTCATTGTCACACTCCCTGACTGTCAAACCCAAGTAGGACCTTCACACATACCCCTCATCTACCACACCTGCAATACTAAACACCTGTGAGAAACACACATAAAGGTGCAAATAAGGTCCTGTGAGTTTCCTGACAACCAATCACACACCCTGGTGTGTATCTACAAATGTCAGACTCCCACTCAGGGATGTCTGAACCAATGCTGATCAAAAACCAATAGCCAAACACAAATCTCACAAACAACATCCAAAGAAGTCCAACAAGCTCAGCCATGTGCAGGCAAACAGTGGATAGACAATGTGACCCTAGACAGAACAGGAATACACAACATTTTCACTCTGGAAAAATGCACAGTCACCATACCCCAACCCAATCAAAAATTGCATTATCAAATGCCAATCATGAACACTAACTGTGATCAATGGGACAAATCAGCTAACACAGACATAGACACCACACCAGTTATCAAGTGAGCATGGTGTCAATGTGTACCACAAGCATGCACATGCAAAATCCTGACAAGTGACAGGTCAAATATAGGAGGACATAGCACTATTGTGCACTCAAAACAGGCTCATGAACAAGACTCCACATTGCTGCATGTGACATTCACACAAGAAATGCACACTACACATTCAACACACATCTGAATGTATTACAATGCACAAACTACTCCCACACAATGCCATGCAAATAGAACATCACACACACATGCACCTGTTAGTAGAAAGAGCCAACACAGGCCAAACACTGCATCCATCAACCACAAAAATACAACATATGCAAAAAACAATTCATCACATAGTCAACTCAGCTGGACATCAGGGGGATGCACACCAGGCAAGTACAAGGCAACATACACTGACAGCACTGCAAGCACAGTAAGCAGTGTGTGAACACCAACAAAACCAGTAGCACACATATCTGAGTGCTCCACCATGAACTTCCACACCACAAATCATCACAGCACACAGATCACATCACACTCAGGAAGGGTAGCAGTACCTCAGCAAACAGACATACAGCTTAGCCATCACCCACAGCTGCACAACTCAGGAAAAGCCAGATGCAAACAACATGACTAGAGGACTGTGCTGCTCAAACATATGCACTGCACATGAGCAACCATGACTGCAACCAAGTAGAAGAAAATAACACATAACTAATTGTGAAACTGTCCTGAGTGGCACATTGGTCCTGTACACAGATCATCCTCCCACAGTATAGTGTCACACTATGAAACGTTGGGGAGGGTCACACACTGGCAAGGCATGGGGTGGAAGACATGAGACTGAAGGGGTGTGTACATCAGTATTGGACAGGTGAGGAGTATACAGTGCAAAAACACATAGAGGAGTAACTCACAATGTGTAGGCATCAGAAGCACCCATAGGGGATGGTATGACTCCTCATACCACATACTATACTTGTCCCAAAAATGTGTCAAGTGACAGCAATGCATGAGAAAACTCACAAATAATGTCAGTGTGGCTGAGCAGGTCAGCACAGTGAGCACAAACTTAAACAAGACCTATGGCTGATCAACAAAACACAACAACAGACTTTGCAGTGACACACTCTGCATACTCACAAGTGACAGCGACAACAAGTAGATGTCCCCCAGGAGTGCAAGGACACACCAACACACTGAACAGTGCTCAACCTACAACTCCTCCATGAGTCCACAATCTGAAGCACATGTCTGACAATGTAAACAAACAGGCACTCATTACCTGGATCATACATGTGTGTAGTTGGCATGTGGAGGGGCACATACACCTCAACACTACTGACAATGACAGGCCAACCACACTGTATGACTACTCAAGTGCACACATTCAAATGTACCCATGTGACTATGAAGACAGGCCTACACAAGATGACTACACATCAACACTGCTGTTCACACATCAAGAAAGATCCCACAGATATGACGGACCCTGGCCACCCTGCAAGTAATCCTGTGGATAGAATTCACCTCTGTTGTGGTATTGCATCCTAACATGACATGTGTACAATTTAGCAAACCTGACCATAGAATGATTAGGATAAGAGTAGATCATCACAAACAACCATAATTGCACCCTCAAGCCTCAGAGTCAAGAAGAACAAAAGTGCCTGTCATCTCTGGCAACCTCTGAAAAAGTAAATAAAGTAATTGCCAATGTGAAAGTGGCATACAGAGCATGTGTCACATGAACGTATACCCATACATAAAAAAAATTATTTAGCAAGGGCAGCGACAAAGCAGACAACATGAGTAACAGTCTTTATTACATAATATCCAGATATGCATCAAAAGTGCAAACCATCAAGGCCATTGGCCAGTACAAATTCCTAGTATGCACATGTGTGCATGACAAACTGCACAGGAAATGGGCATCAAAAGTACAAAACAGCAAGGCCATTGGCCAGCACAAATTCCTAGTATGCACATGTGTGCATGACAAACTGCGCAGGAAATGGACATCAAAAGTACAAAACAGCAAGGCCATTGGCCAGTACAAATTCCTAGTATGCACATGTGTGCATGACAAACTGCACAGGAAATAGCCAACAAAAGTAACAAACAGCAAGGCCATTGGCCAGTCCATAGTTCTAGTCCGCACATGTGTGCATGAGAAACTGCACAGGAAATGGGCAACAAAAGTAACAAACAGCAAGGCCATTGGCCAGTCCATAGTTCTAGTCCGCACATGTGTGCATGAGAAACTGCACAGGAAATGGGCAACAAAAGTAACAAACAGCAAGGCCATTGGCCAGTCCATATTTCTAGTCCGCACATGTGTGCATGAGAAACTGCACAGAAAATGGGCATCAAAAGTAACAAACAGCAAGGCCATTGGCCAGTCCATATTATTAGTCCCTACATGTGTGCATGAGAACTTGCACATCAAATGGGTAACACCGTCCACTGCCATGGGAATCACCACAGCTCAGGGGCTACATATGGGCAGTCCAGGCACCGCTGTTAGAGAAATGGTGTGGGGAGGAGGACTTGGCTTAAATATTTGGCTTTAAGTTGAACTAGGAGGGGGCTGATTGTCGGGCCAGTTGGAGGACTGGACCTGGGAGAGAGAGAGAACCGGCTGAGGTAGAGGCATCCGTGGCTGTGGGAGCCTGAGGGCTGCTTGGACCGGGTGGAGTGGTGGCACGGGGAGGTGGAGACATGCTGCTTGGAGGCACAGTGGTTGAGGGTGAATGTTGAGGGCTGGGTCTCAACTTTTTGGGGATTCGATAGCCCACAAGTGTCGTGGCCAGAGTGGGAAGTGAGGTGGGCACAACAGCCTCACTCTCTACCAAAGGTGTATCAGGTGCAGGTGGCTCTCTCCATGGGGATTTGCTGGACCTGGTGGTAAGGCTTGGGGTAGCCTTGCCTCTTCCCCTGCATCCCCTGTTGTCGAGGTAAACCACCCACTTTGCTCTCTTGTCCCTGCTTCACAGGGGTGTGGGTGGGAGTTGACGTTGTGGGTGAATCTGCCTTTGAAATGTGTTTGGGCTTAGTCGTTGCAGGCACCAGGTTCACAGCAGACAGGGCAAGTGTTTGTGGGTCTTTGGGAGCAGGTGTGGGGATGGGAGTGCCCTTGGATGGTGGTGATTTTGATAAATGTGATGTTGATGCCTGCTTCTTGGCCTGATGCCCCTGAGTGTCACGTGATGGGCTTTTGGTTTTGCGCTCATGTGTGCCTGTTTTGTGTGGTGGTGATGGTGTCTGTGGTCTGGTACTCTTCGAGTGCTGCTGTTGTGTGCTGCATGTGGAGGACTTGATGCCTGAGGGCTTTTGCGTGTGGGCACTCTTGTCAGGTGGTGCCACTGGCAGGGTGGTTGCTGAAGGGACAGGAGCTAGACTGGGAGCCTGTGACTCCTGAATGGCTGCCGTCACTGTGGAGGACAAAGACTGGGCAGTTCGGTGTAGGCCACCCATGTCAGAATGAATGCCCTCCATAAAGGCAACTACCTGTGCCAAATTCTTGTCATGATCCTGGAAGGCATTCAGGAGAGCAGTCTGACCCACACACAGCTGGCGCAAAAGGTCTACCGCCTCCACACTGAGGGCAGCAGGGGAGACAGGGGCAGCAGTGCCTGGGGGAAGGAGACTCTACCCTTCCTAGGGCTGCGTGCACGGACAGCACTTGTGGGAGCATCCGGGAGGGTGGGCACTGGACATTGTGTGGCGGAAAAAGAGGCAGATCTGGAACTTCCTGTGCCCGCCAACATCGAGGAGTCACCACTGGAGTCTGAAGATGTAGAGGTTGGTGTTTCCGGGCGTGAATCATCCAGGGCACTCCTGTCCACCTTTGAGGCGCTGGTCACCTCAGTGTCAGTGAACTCATGTGTAGCAGTCGTGCCAGAAGCTTCCCCACTGGTGTCCGTCCCCGTCCTTCCCTGCCCTCGGTAGATGCTGCAAGAGACAGAGACATAGGTTCAGTATAGTGCCATACTCACAAACATCATCTGCAAGCAAAGCACAAAACTTTAAAATGATACTCCCATTTTGGACTCCTCCATGTACATTCAGCATGTGCTACATTTATGCAATCATCAGAAGATGCATGGAAACATGCATAGTTGATAGTAATGCTCCATATGGCATTGACACAGCCAAATAGCTGGCCATGTGCCTCCCTGTAACCACCCATACTATGCTCTCTAAGCATACCTACGTGCCTGTAGGTGAGATAGCTATACATCAAAACATGTTGTCTCTGTCACATATGGAGTCTCTTTATGGGAACACCACAGATACAAACTCCAAAATGTCCTTTTGCAATGACTCCTGATATCCACCATGTTGTGCTTCGAAGCACAACTACAGTTGTACATTGGTGTCTGCTGTGTAGATGTCACAAATTATCTGTTGTGCACAGCACACATCTATGAATGCACACTAACATGATGCTCACTGCTGTTCACTGCCAGGTAATGTCTATGACACTCATACTGCAGCATATGTCACAAGGCCATATCTCATCTGTCAATGACAAGGGTCATGGTTTTAAACACATGAGAAACCAAATGTTGTACAAATGCAGAACAGCTGCACTCAACACTGAGGCCACTTAGAAGCCATTGCATCACACTAGAGACATCACAGAGCTTCCCACTGGCTCACGGTTGGGATTCATGCAGTCACTCACACCCAAAGTTACACTTAGCTGAATACTCACCCCCAACTTGCTGCTGATGGGCCCTCAAGCATCCATCCAGCTCTGGCTGTGTCACTGCCAAGATGTGGGCCATTAGTGGTGTCATGCTCCTGCGCGCCAACCTGCCACTATGAGGGAGCTCCCCCAGCATCATCTCTGCCACATTTTTGCTCAGCAGGCAGATGTTAACCCACCTCTTGTGACAGTGTGTGTGCCGTCGGTTGGAGACACCCAGAGTCCGCACCTTGCGTGAAATTGCCCTCCATATCGCCTTACGCTGGTGGACCTTAAGCTGCAGGCATTGGAGACAAGAAGAGGAAGTTTCAGTGACACTGTTATATGTACCACTGTGTGTCAGTACAGGAGCATGAAAATAAATAGCACACTAATACATAAATGTTGAGCAGAGGCCATACAGCATGACACATAGTACACTTGCATCGGATAATCCCATAGAAATGTATACATGTATGATGATGGACACAGTACATGCCCATCTCATACACATGCAGAGTGCCAGCACAGCAACCGATGTGAAAATGACCCTCATCTGTGTTGCAGTATGTGAGTGAGCATGACATACAATACATTGGGAATGATGTATCGGGGCTGACTCACTGTGTCATAACACCACACACCCCTCAATGTCCTTGACCAGTCAATGGCTACATGTGTCATGGTGGTCACATTTAGGGCCATGATCTGACATTCTCACACTCTTCTCACAAGGTGGAGGCCTGTCTTGTGCAATCCTCAGGCCTAAAATAGCTCATTGAGAAATAGGGTGGTGGACAACACATATGTTTCACTCATTCCATTTAGTGATGGGTCCTTGTAACATTGGGCAGTTTCTGTGCAGGCCAGAGGGACTCACACTGAGGTTAAACGTGGGCCATCAGAGAAATCACATGCATGTACAATATGAGAGGGTAAACAGTGCCTACACATGCGAGACTGAACACATAATGTAATCAATAGATGGATGACATCTCCAAATTACATTTATCTGATGTGTCATAGGTGAACTACCACCTAGAGTGTTACACACAGGCATTGTACTCTTGTGCATAATGCACACATCGCCATAGGGGCAATTTGAGAACTGCACACACATCATTCAGTACCCTCTGGACAAAATACATTTGTAATGTCACAAATGAGGATGTGAAGACTTAATGGACTATGACATCACATAGCACAGGCAATGTTTGTTCAGACTTTGATTGACTCAAACCAGCAGTGTAACTATATGGCTGCAAAATACACTGCATGTCTCTCCCATCCTTCAATGCAGTCTTGGATCTGTGGAAATAAGGCTACACACCCCATTGACATGAAGTCAGCATTCTAGGCAGTGTATCACACTTTTACATTAACCAGTCTCAGACCAACGTTTGTTGTTTTTTCCAGAAGAAGGGCTGTAGAAGTGTCCATGTTGCCATCCTCCCCACATACTCAAATGCAATTCTTAATAGGCCATGTATGGAGCAGGCTATAGGAAAAATATGGTTGCATGCACATTGACTTGCACTCACAGGCACATACTACTGCAGAGCAACATCATGTGAGCATTCTGAGCACTCTCAAACTTTTATTCAGTAACACTTACCAGTACATCCTCCCATACTGTGCAAGGACCTCGTCCACCAGGACCTCCAGCTCCTCTGTGGTGAAGGGATTGGCCCTGATGTTCTCAGTTGTCGCCATCACTGGGTCCAGAATACAGGAACAGCAGCAGTTGGTGGTGAAGAATGGCAGGCAGCAGTGTCTGAATGCAAATGAAATGTGTGGCTCTCTCACAGAGATTTATAGGCCCCTGGGGTTGTTTCAGTGGTACTCAGCTGCTGTAATTGGTATGCCTGGTTACCATTTTTCAATTGCATCCAATAACCGGGACCGCGGAAGCGGTGCACGCCTACCGCGAGTTTCAAAATTGTATTGCACTACCTCGATCGCGGTTCCCATTGGCTGCAATGCCATTGGCTTAGGCGGTGTCACACCGCGGGGGCCAGGCGGTCGCTACCGCAATCCTGCATCTTTCAATTGTGGCCAATGCCCGGGCCCGCGGTGGAGGTGCACGCCTACCGCGGGTTTCAAATATGTATTGCACTACCGCGATCGCGGTTTACATTGGCTGCAATGCCATTGGCATTGGCGGTGTCACACCGCGGGGTGCAGTCGGTCGCTACCACAATCTTGCATCTTTCAACTGTGGCCGATGCCCGGGCCTGTGGTAGTGGAGCACGCCTACCGCGGGTTTCAAATATGTATTGCACTACCACGATCGCGGTTCCCATTGGCTGCAATGCCATTGGCATAGGCGGTGTCACACCGCGGGGGCAAGGCGGTTGCTACCGCAATCCTGCATCTTTCAATTGTGGCCAATGCTGGGGCCCGCAGTAGCGGAGCACGCCTACCGTGGGCTTCAAATATGTATTGCACTACCGCGATTGCGGTTCTCATTGGATGCAATGCCATTGGCATTGGCGGTGTCACATCGCGGGGTCCAGGCGGTCGCCTCCGCAATCCTGCATCTTTCAATTGTGGCCAATGCCAGGGCCCGCGGTAGCGGAGCACGCCTACCACGGGTTTCAAATATGTATTGCACTACCGCGATCGTGGTTCCCATTGACTGCAATGCCATTGGCATTGGCGGTGTCACACCACGGGGTCCAGGCTGTCGCTACCGCAATCCTGCATCTTTCAATTGTGGCCAATGACCGTGATCGCGGTGGCGGAGCACGCATACAGCACCTATGGACACAATATGCTCTAGCAATGGCAATAGCCAATTTTAATCATTGAACACTATACATTCAACTCACTTATGCCTACACATGCCATGTCAGTGCACATGATTACATGCATTGGCATGTACTTCCTCACATTTCACCTATGATATTTGTGTGCATGTACACAGTTTTGGTGTGTAATGGAGTCTCATATTTGTGAACATCTCAATGTGTGAGATGGCTAATCAACCCACAGTAATGATGGACTAACCACATAATGTGCCTATTTCACTGTGCACATTGCTGTATTGGTTTTGGTAGTTGATCAGACACTCTGCCAGTGTCGGCTGCGGGGTCTGTCCCAGGCATTAAGCCTGTCTTTCCTATTGCTACGAATTTAAAACAGACTAACTGATAAAATCGAATCTTTCACCTTCTGTTTCTGGTAAACAGTGTTGTTGTTTCACTTTTATATTTTTAATTGCGCCGTGCGTCTTTCAGCTTCTTTATTTCACTTACCTTTTAATTAAGCTGCCTGTAGTCCTCGGTCCGCCACGGCTTGTGCCGGTTGAGCGGAGGGACGAGAAGGCATTGACATCACTTCCTGTTTACACGACCGGAAGTGCAGTTTAGCGCACTAGCCCCCGAAACCATCTTCCAGCTCTACAAAAGGCAAGGCTGGGCGTGGACGCGCGCAGCGGGAGCGGCGCGCCGAAGGCACACCAAAGGCAAGCCCGTCTGCGCCCGTCCGCGCCAGACCGCAGCCAGCTGCCAGGACCCCTTCTCCTTCCACTTATATTCCTGCGCCCGATCCGGTGTGTCTATCGGGTGAGTGACCAAAAATGGCGATATTAAAGTATTCTAGTCAAGACTTAAAAAACTTAAACAATCTCCATCTTAGACAGTCAGTCACACTGAGAGATACAACTATCAGCAGGGTGCGCGATATATCATGTATTAATAAACCAGCTCCACCGAGCAAAACTCTAACATCTTGTAATCCAAACACCACCAATATTCCGCAACCATTAAAGGCAATATATTTCAACGCGCGCTCTATTCCAAAACACACCGTTGAAATATGGAGCCTCATGGATATGGAATCACCAGACATTTGTTTTGTCACGGAAACATGGTTACATGAAATGCTCTCACAGATGTAGTAATTGCCTTTCTGCCCCAATACAACATAATTAGAGTAGATAGAAAGGAGAAAAAAGGTGGAGGCCTACTTATAGCCACCATCCTTGGCGTGAGCATTACCTCCTTAGAAACCATAAGCGTCGAACAACAGGAACTGTGTATTTCTAAAGTAGAGGGCCCGTCTCGTGGAACTTGGAGAGGAGCTCTAGTATACAGACCCCCCGGCCCCAAAAAAGACTTTCCACACAAGCTACTCGAGGCAATAGCCCCGCATGCATTGGCCTCAGACTTCTTCCTTCTGATAGGAGATCTTAATTATCACGCTGAGATACTACAGGACCCGGACACAGACCAGCTGAATACTAATATGAGCACTCTGGGACTAGCTCAAATGGTAATCGGTCCTACCCACACTGCTGGCCATACGCTCGACCTATTGTTCACAAATTCCACAGATATTATACTACTATGGTCAGACCACGATCTACTAAAATTTACTATTCCAGTACACATTACCAAAACTGATTACAGGAATGAACAAATATGGCGAAGGTCATGGCGTAAAATCACCTTACCCTCTTTGCAACTCATTTCTGCCCCATTCAATATAGCCAAATGGTCAACATCAACCAAGCTGCAACCTCCTTCGAGAAAGCAATAATGGATGCGCTAGACAAAATTGCCCCTTTTACCAAGGTCAAAATTAAACCCAGAGCCGCCCCCTGGTTTACGGAGCAACTGAAGACAGCGAAGCTCTCCTGTAGGACAGCGGAGCGGAAATGGAGAAAAAGTAAAGATTCGATAGATTGTGAAACATATAAATGTATCCATCGTAGCTACATGAATAATATTAGACAAACAAAAAAATTGTATCTCCTAAACCGGATCGAAAAAGCGGCAAACTCTAACAAGGAGCTCTATCAAATCTTAAAAGAATTAACGACGCCTTCTGCCCAGACACAAGCTTCCATCTCACAGGACTGGACTGACACTCTTTCCAAATTCTTCGACGATAAAATCGTCGCAATCTATAACTCCTTTCCACCCCAAGAAAACATTAATCCCTCAGGAAATCTTTCCATCGTATCTCCTAGCCCTCCTCATATCCTGGATGAATTTTCCCAGTGTAACCCAGAGGAAGTGGCCAAAACCATGTTAAAAATTAAATCGGGTTCACTAATAGACATGGTGCCACCGAGATTCCTTCTAACCATTGCCCCGGTGTTGCTAGATAATCTTACTGACTTATTTAACAAGTCATTGCTACAATCCGAGGTCCCAAAGATATGGAAAGCCGCCAGAGTCAAGCCAAAACTCAAAAAATCCACCGCAGACCCTAAACTTCCCTCTAACTATCGTCCTATTTCGTTGCTCCCTCATTTTGGGAAGATGCTCGAGTCACTGGTCAATCAACAGCTTGACACCCACCTTGAGAGTCATGGGTTACTCGACCCCTCATAATCGGGTTTCAGGGCCGCCCATAGTACAGAAACAGCTCTGGTAGAAGTAACAGATAACATCAGGTTAGCAATGGACAGAGGGCAGTCATCAATTCTCGTCCTGCTAGATCTATCAGCAGCTTTTGACACCATCTCCCGCAGCATTCTCGAACTTCGGCTCTGGGAGATTGGTGTCAGGGGGAAGGCCCTAAAGTGGCTCAAAGGCTATTTAACTGACAGAGTCACGAAGGTACAGATGGGAAACACCGTTTCATGCAACAGACCAGTCAGGACTGGAGTGCCGCAGGGCTCTATCTTGAGCCCGACACTTTTTAATCTTTACGTGACCCCACTGGCCAAGGTGATCAAATCTTATGGCTTTGATGTAGTGTCATACGCCGATGATACTCAGATCCTGATCACTCTTGGTCCAGACCCAACAGAAACAAAGTCACGTTTTAAGGACAGTATGTCCCAGGTTGACAGGTGGATGCGCACAAATCACCTACAACTAAATGGAGGCAAGACCGAGATTATACTTTTTGGCAGGGCTCATGAACACTGGTCTCATGATTGGTGGCCTCCCAATCTAGGCCCCTGCCCAACCCCAAAACAGGTGGTTCGGAACCTAGGATTCCAAATGGACAACAAACTATCAATGAAAAACCAGACCAACCACATATTCAGCTCCTGTTTCGGTATTTTGCGTAATCTACGTAAAGTTTTTAAATGGATTCCGATGGAGGCCAGGAAACCACTAGTCCAGGGACTGATCATAAATCGTATGGACTATGGAAATGCCCTGTTGTCTTCAATAAATGAAGATCTTCTCTCTAGGCTTCAGATTCTGCAGAACACCACGGCCATGCTTGTACTTAACCTCCCACCAAGATCCCCTTCGGCTCCTAACCTTAGACTTCTGCACTGGCTCCCTGTCAGAAAGCGAATCCGTTTTAAGACTTTATGTCTAACCCACAAAAATATGTATGGAAGAGGTCCAGGCTATTGGGCCAGAAAGTTGAGCTGGTATCAGCCTTGCAGGCCTTTGAGATCCAGCAACGAATCACTTCTCACACCTCTCAGAATCTGTACTACTAGAAACGGAGAAAGATCCTTTTCTTTTCTTGCACCGGCCCTCTGGAACAAACTGCCCTTACATCTGCGCACCATCATCGATCACATTTGTTTTCGCAGGAAGCTGAAGACATGGCTGTTCAACAACTAACTGACTCCCCCTTTCCCTTTCTCTTTTCTTTTTGAGCCAACCTGTCAGTTGCCCGCAAGCGCCATGAGACTTTTGACTGATTTGTGCGCTTAAGAAATGTCCCTGATTTGATTTTGATTTGATCAGCTTACACACACTGTGCTCATTGTGTCGAAAAGTTGTGCTCTGTGCAACTTAAGCAAGAAGGTGTGGCAGGTACAGCAGCTACATAGAAGTCAGCAGTGTTGCTGTTTCCAACATGTGCTGTGTCAACTACTCCCAGGGCTGGGGACACAAGATGCAGGAGTGTACCATTTACCCTTCACATAGTCAGAATCTGTTTTGGAGGTAGTCAGTATGTACATACTGACCACATGTACGACTACATGAGATCAAGGTGTCTCTGCATGTGACTTGTGCATTAAGCTGTTGTTACAGTCCAGTTATTGTTGGCGCTGCGTCAGTCAAGATGTAAGATGTTTGACACACCTCATAAGGGAATTAAATTGACATGTGTCCCCTTTCATATTATGTAGGAGACGACCAAATGTGCATCGTCCGTTCCCAGTGCTGGCGAACATGGAGGATGAGGACATCATAAGGAAATTCCGTCTGGATCGCCTTACCCTTCAAGACCTATGTGGTCAGTTGGAGCCCCATCTGAGGCCTCGCAGAACCTATCTGACTGCTTTGACACCAACACTTAAGGTGATGACGGCCCTGCATTTCTTTGCAACTGGTTCGTTCCAGTACACGGTGGCCATCGCCGGTGGGATGTCTCAAGCGATGTTCAGCATGGTGCTACATGATGTCCTGTCCGCAATGATGACATACAAGGACCGCTACATCCATTTTCCAAGGAGACATGGATTGGCAGCTGTGAAGGGTGATTATTATGTCCTTGGCCACATACCTAATGTTGTTGGCGCCATTGACTGCACACATGTTGGCCTGGTTCCACCACAGGCATGTGAGCACATATACAGGAACAGGAAGCATTTCCATTCCATTAATGTGCAAGGGGTATGCTAAGCGGATATGATTATCTCCCATGTCTGTGCCAGATTTCCCGGATCAGCCCATGACTCCTACATACTGCGTAACAGCATCTTCCCACAACTGATGACAAATCTGCATCCAGAGCGTGCGTGGCTTGTTGGTTAGTACGCCGAGTCAAGTAGTGTGCTGTATGTGTGACATGCTGTTCTCAGCTACTGTTTATATTAGTAAATTGCTCTCTGTATGTCACACCTAGGGGACTCTGCGTATCCCAACCGGCCTTGGTTGGTGAGCCCACTGAGGAATCCAAGGACCCCGGGTAAAGGCCGCTACAATGATGCACATGGGAGGACACGTTGTGTGGTGGAGCGTACTTTTGGGCTTCTGAAGTCTAGATTCCGGTGTCTGGACAAGAGCGGAGGTGCACTACTCTACTCTCCCCAAAAGGTGTGCCAGATCCAGGTACCTCATGTCTATGTTGATGTTGTTGCTCATTGTTATGTGTGCTGGTTTTTGTACGTTGATGACTAGTGGTGTGTTTTAGCTGTAATGGCATCACCTGACAAGTAAATGTCATTCTCTTGTGTCTTTCTAGGTTCATTCACCCTCTCAATGCCTCGTCACAATCAGAGCTTGTGGTTCATTGGAATCTGAGTTGACATTGTAAATACTGTGATAAACATGGAGCTGACACAAAGACATAGGTGTGTAAAGAGTGTTTATTTACAATAAGTATTTGTGACAGAGAAGTGATTATTTACAAAATTGTGCCAACTGAATTTATGAGTTGTCAGTGATGGTAAATGAGACAAATAGAGTAGTCACCACATTGATGTAGTCACACAGTCCAACAGACTCCTGCCATCAACATGGCAATGTGGGTCAGGATAGTTAACAAAGTCAATGTCATGGGGAACACAGGTGCCATCATGGCTGGCTCAGCGACTTGCGTTTGGATGGTGCATGGCCACGTGATCCTCCCCTGGTGTTTCTCGGACGGCCCCTCGTGCATTTGGCAGGGGGGCCCTCTGCTGCAGGCTCAGCGGTGTCTGAGGAGTCATTTTGTTGCAGCTCACCCCTCTCTGTGGCCGCAGCTGAGGTGGTGGGAGTATCAGCATGCTGGCCACTGGAGAGGGGTTGAGCTGTCATTTGGGCCGCATGTCTGTCCCTCAGAACACCCACAAGCTGGCCCATGAGGTCCACAAGTTGGCCCATAGTGTGTCCATGGACCTCAGCAGCAGGTGGAGCTCACGCACTTCTTCCACAACCTGGCCCATCTGTCCCTGGTTCTGTTCATATGCCCCAAGGACTCTTGCGACGGTGGCCAGGGCTTCGGTCTCAGTGTCCTCCTGTATTTGTCCCCCAGCTGCCCTCCCACCTGCCCTGCTGACACGGACCTGTGGCGTTGGCACTGGATGCACCTGCACACTCCCCCTGGCATCCTCTGATTCTGTTGTAGTGTTGGTAACCACTGAGGCAGGGAGAGTGTTGCAGGCAGCAGTGGTGATGGTGGTGGTGGAGGCCGCACAGGTCGTTGTAGCAGGGGTCAGCGCTGTTGTTGTTGCTGTGGTGGTGGGGACAATGAGGGCCTGAGACGTGGTGCGCCCTGGCAGTTCTGAGGGGCCAGGTTGTTGCTCCTCATCCGAGAAACGTAGGGAGTCTGCATTTGAGAGTTCATGTTCCGGGGGTTGGGGGGAGACAGGCTCTGCAGGTTGGTGGTGTTTTCTGCTGCAGTTGCTTGTGGATCTCCTGTTCAACAGAGGTTAAATAGTCATTGAAGTGCACTCCACAAGTTTGGTGTTAGACTTTTGGATGTTACATTTGATACACCAAACACTTTACATTGCAATCACTTGGTATGGCAGCATGATACTGAGCATCATGACATGATGTTGAGGTACATACATTACTTGTCATGGTGTGACATGTAAATTGAAACCATGCGCCACGTACAGATTGTGTGATTACAAGGACATATCATCATCTAACAACTTGGGGCACATCAACTTTATGTAATGCATCTTTTTTGTTTGCTCTTCATGGAATCAATTTCAGCTAAGCAAGAACTAGCCATTGGAATGTTATACATACCTTTTTCAAATAATGTACTTTACTTTGTTTGTCAGATTGACCATGCATGTTTCATGTTCATATGGGCCTTCATGCTCTGACACCATGGCATTTGCACATTGCATTCTGTGCTGTGCATGATTGTGTCTTGAATTACTTTCACATGTGACATGGTGAGTCAAAGTTTAATTTCTGTGACAGTTACGTGCGCTTAGCTGTCTGCACACTGGATGTGGTTTTTGGATCTATGAAACTGACATGTGAGTGCTGGTGTGGTCATCTGGCTCCATGCTTTTTGAGAAGGATGGCAGGTTGCATGCACTGACTACCTACCTGTTCGGTGACACAGTGGAGGGAAACGGCTGCCACATGGTTCTGGGTGGGGGGAGTGCTCCATCCTACTCAGCTGTGGGACAAGGGGGCCTGTGGGGAGTTGTAGTGCAGGCTTCCCACCCACAAACACCCCTCCCTGTTCAGAAGGCTACCTACCTGTTATGTGAAGTTGAGTAAAGCAATGGCTGCCACATGGTTCTGGGTGTGGGGAGTGCTCCATCCTGCTCAGCTGTGGGACAAGGGGGCCTATGGGGAGTTGTAGTGCTGGCTTCCCACCCACAAACACCCCTCCCTGTTAAGATGGCTACCTACCTGTAAGTTTGATGAGTGCAATGAAATGGCTGCCACATGGTTGGGGGGAGGGGGAGTGCTCCATCCTGCTCAGCTGTGGAACAAGGGGGGCTGTGGGGAGTTGTAGTGCTGGCTTCCCACCCACAAACACCCCTCCCTGTTAAGATGGCTACCTACCTGTAAGTTTGATGAGTGCAATGAAATGGCTGCAATATGGTGGGAGGGGAGGGGGGAGTGCTCCATCCTGCTCAGCTGTGGGACAAGTGGGACTGTGGGGAGTTGTAGTGATGGCTTCCCACCCACAAACACCCCTCCCTGTTAAGATGGCTACCTACCTGTAAGTTTGATGAGTGCAATTAAATGGCTGCCACATGGTTCTGGGGGGGAGTGCTCCATCCTGCTGAGCTGTGGGACAAGGGAGCCTGTGGGGAGTTGTAGTGCTGGCTTCTCACCCACAAACACCCCTCTCTGTTCAGAAGGCTACCTACCTGTTAGGTGAAGGTGAGCAATGCAATGGCTGCCACATGGGTATGAGTGGGAGAAGTGTACTATCCTGCTTAGCTGTGGGACAAGGGGGCCTGTGGTGAGTTGTAGTGCTGGCTTCCCACCCACAAACACACCTCCCTGTTAAGATGGCTACCTACCTGTAAGTTTGATGAGTGCAATGAAATGGCTGCCACATGGTGGGGGGGAGGGGGAGAGCTTCATCCTGCTCAGCTGTGGGACAAGGGTGTTTGGTGGGAGTTGTAGTGATGGCTTCCCACCCTAAACACCCCTCCCTGTTAAGAAGGCTACCTACCTCTTAGGTGAAGGTGAGCAATGCAATGGCTGCCACATGGTTATGAGTGGGAGGAGTGTACCATCCTGCTCAGCAGTGGGACAAGGGGGCCTGGTGGGAGTTGTAGTGCTGGCTGCCTTTACACATGCCCCCATGGAAATATTGCTAGCTACCTTTGGGGTGATTCAGAGGAAGCAAATGTTAGATGTTTGAGACATGTTTTGGGAAGAGTGTGTTGTACGTAGTGCATTTGTGTTTAGGAAGTGTAGCTTACTAGTTGTGCAAGACAGTACATAGCAGTGTAATGGGAGACATTTGTTGGTACTTACCAGCCTCCACTCCCCGGGTATTCCTGTGAGACTCTCTGGATGCAGTATGGCAAGCACCTTCTCCTCCCATTTGTTGAATGTTAGTGGTGGAATGGGAGGGCCACCGCCAGTTCATGGCTCTTGTTGGCACGCTCTTTCACCCTGGTCTTGAGGTCATGCCACCTCCTCCTGATGTCCTTCAGGGTGCGCGGGGTGGTCCCTACTGCATTGACTTTGTTGACTATCCTTTCCCACATCTGATTTTTTCTGGCTACTGGTGTCTGTTGGACCATGCTTCCAAATAAATGTGGTTCTACTCTGATTATCTCATCTACCATCACTGACAACTCAGTGTCAGTGTCATTGAATTTGGGCATCTTCCTCTGTGCCATGGTGTGTGATGTGCAAATGGGTGAGAAGTGCAGGTGTGAAGGTGGTGGTGGTGATGTGTGTGTTGTCTGTGTGGTTGTGATGGTGTGATGTGTGCTGATTTGCCTCTCTCCTTTGTGCTGTGGGGTCGGGCCCTTCAGTGCTGGAGTTGTGCAAAGGGTTCTGGGCAGGGAAGGGGCTGGTTTTATACTCAGCTATGTGGGTGGGTCAAAATGGAGTATTCATGTCAGGTGTGTTGTCTGGGTTGACCTGGGATTTGTATTTTTAACTTGCAATGGGGATGTGTCATTGGGGTGTGTTAGATGTTTTTTGAGGCTGAGCCAGATGTACAGCCACACTTGGTAGCCTTGTTGTGTGGTTGTTTTCGACTGCCATTGCTCTGTCCGCGCGACCGCAGCGGTTGAAATGCAAATGTCCTTCCGCCGGCTCTCCCATTCATCATTTGTTGCGATCGCGGCGGTCGGAAACAACTGATCGTTCCGCTGGCACCACCATTGTATCGTAATTTCACCTGCGGTCATTCTGCTGGTCGAACTGCGTTTTTTGGTCTTTTCGCAGCAAATCCGACCGCCGCGGATGGATTTTCAGCTTTTCCGGACGTTCCCGGCAGAGTTTCGTGGAATCCGTCTGCCGCTGTCGTTTTTTTCTGGCAGTGCATCCTAATCTCAATCGCCGGTTTTGCCGCGTTACATGCGGACGGTTAATTTCCACTGCCACGGCTGTCGGAGTGCTTTTCCGTCCGCCATCGTAATCGGGCCCTATGTTAGGCTAATGTTAGGGGAGCCTGGGTGGTGATTCATGATAGATTGCCATGTTTCTGGATAAGAATTCATCTGAGGTGCAGAACAAAAAACAAAAATGTGTGCACTTTCCGTAGTAGTACATCAGGCTGTCTTTTCATATACATATTTTATTTGTTAAAGAGCAAGCTTTGATAATGTGGACATGGTCCTGCTATGGAAGAAGTTTCTACAGTGCTTCATCAGGTAGTGTATAGCATCAGGTAAGTAAAAGTTAAACATGGGTATAAGTTAAGAATGTTAATATTAATTCATATTAACCGGGCTTGAAAGAGAGTACATTAGTGCACCCTTGTTTTCCCAATTGTATACAGCACGGATGGGCTTGGAATTGTCAAAATCTTGAGCATTACTGCACAAGATGGGTGCTTTATATTTGCCTTTGCTCATTAACACTGATTCTGAAAGTAATGAAAGTAAAATTGCTCCTACAGTGGAAAGCATATTGTAAGACACAAATATCATGTGTTAAATATTGTGATGTCAAACATATCATGGGTCAGAATATTGAAGGTAAGAGTACCAATTGTTTGAAAATATTTTTAATATTGTTATAAAAAAAATCGCTGTGAGCTATATTGTCATAATTCATATTTTTGGGAGTGTATTTTGCTTGCAATACTATACTTTTTAAAATATTTTTGTATAATAATTTTCAGACAAGTACATTTGGCTTGTAGAGGAACAGGATAGGAAGCAAATAAAAGTTGTATTTTATATTTTCTGTTTCCATGTGCTGTTTATTTGTTTATATGCATTTTCATTATTAGATAAATGACTGACGCTTGCAAGAATGCCTCAGAATCATAGAAGAGGTTTGCAGATAAGAGAGTCCAACAGGACAAGTATTGTATATTCATTACATTCACCCTGGTCTTCATGGGCATACAGGGTTGTCCTTGTAATAGGTATACATAAAAAAAAAAACAGGGAATCTACTTTTTTTGTCTTCAAGAGAGGAGCATAAATCAAATACAAATAGCAAAGGCAATACTTCATTGTTTATAACATTCTCATATGATTCTGTGTATTAATTTCTCATTATCCCCAAGTACCACTTATCATTCATTAACCTGCCTCTTATTTCATTCAAAGTAGGTTCCAAGCAAAAAGGTTTCACAGATCTGTTTACAGTGAAGATTATCATTATCCACAACCTGCATGCAGCCATGAAGCTGATTACACATCAATTCTCTTCACCCACTCCACAACTGGTGCCCATTTCTGGGCTCCCTTCTTCCTCGCCTTCCATCCCTTATGTTGATAAATGTTACTTTCCCTATAAAACATTGAGAACAACCCAGCTAGCCATTGATTATACTTGGGGGGTCTGGATTAAGCCATGCAGTGGCAATAAATATGCGCGTTACTGCCACAGCAACAAAAAGAAAGTGTTGATTCCCTCTACTCTTCTCTGCCTTCTTCTCTTTACCCAGGAGAATAAACTGAGGTGTCAACGAAATCTGTATTTGGAGAGACGATCTTAGACACCAGATGATCCCTTCCTTAAAAGAATTCAACTTTGCACAGTTGCAAAAAATATGTCCTAAATTTGCCTTGTGGTCGCTATAGCATGGGCTGTTTGCCTGGGCTTTTTCTCCCAGCTGGCTATTTTAGCCAGGGCATAATAAAGATTAACAGGGTATTGAAGTGCTGGGCCTTCATATTAGCTGATAGAAGTACCTTGTGCCCCATCTCCAATGATTCCATAAGCTTGCTCTGTTAGACCCCAGCCTCCAATCCCAATTCTTTGTTTGCTTTTCCAGATCATCTGGCATTAGCTCAGTTAAACCTTTGTATATCTGCCTTATCGTGCCACCCTCCCATACAGCCGAGTTGCTCCAATAATGGTACCTTCTCCAGTGAGATGACACCTCTGTCCATTTTCATCACAAAGTCCCTTATACGAAGGTACTTGAAGAAGTCCTTTTCCTCAAATCCAAACTCAACTTGATTTCAGCTGATTCAACATGAATAAATTCCCAAGCTTCTCCAATCGTTGTGCTTCCCACCTGGAACAATATTTATCGTGAAAAATAGCTGGAAAAATTGAAGATTGCCAGAAAGGAGTATAATAGCTATATAGCCCTATTCTCAACTTCTTTTTAACCTGCACCTAGATCTTATATGCAGTCTTGAAATAGCTGGCTTCAACTTTCCTTAAAAAACAAGCTCTGGTATCTTCTTCCAATATCGGCTTGTAGACAGAGGGCAACTCCTCAAGCCCCTGATCCCTACATTGCCACCCAATAATAATGTCTAAAATTTGGCACTGCCTATCCACCCATGTCCCCGGGCAGCATCAAAAATTTTAGGGCCCATCTTGCATACTCCCAAATACACCTGCTAGAGATATTTTCCATTCTCTTTACCTAATGTTTTTCGAATTCTAAGAGGATAGTCCTAAAGAAATAAAGGATCCTTGCTAATAGAATCATTTTGATTACATTGCACCGTCCGAATAATGTTAAATGAAGGTTATTCATCTGGCTGTGGTCATTCTTGGCTTTCTACAGCCTAGGAGGGAGATTTAATTCTACTATATGTTCTACTCTAGCCTTTATATCTACACCTAGATATACTGCATGGTCAGCTCTTCACTCATACTCCAGTTGTATCTGATCATTTACAAGTATTTGAGTCTTGCTCTTGTTTAGGTGATAACCAACCACCTTCCCAAACCTCTCTCTCTACCTCTCTTATATCCCATGCCAGGCCAGGTGTTATTAGCGCGATGTCGTCCGCATACTCCAGAATCTTGGTTCTAATCTCATGTGTCACTGTTGGATTGATTAAGGTATTCTCCTCCAGTTGTCCAATAGATAAATGTATAATGCAAATAGGTGGGATGAGCAAGGACATCCCTGTCTTGTCCCTCTTTTTATTTGGATCACCTCTGAATCACCCCCTATAATTTGTAGTCTTGCTGTCAGATTCTGATAAAATGTGCAGACAGCTGCGACAAAGTCAGAGACTATCTGTTCCCTTCTAAGGACTGTCCACAGATAATCCCACGCAACCAGATCAAAGTCCTTTCCGGCACTGAGAAAATTAAATCCATGGGATCACCTGACACTCTGGTCATCTCAAACAGGGTGATTACTGCCCGGATTTGATCCATGGTTCCTCTGCGTGGAATGAACCCATGTTGCCCTGGGGATACCATTTTGCCTAATAACCCCACTTAGCTGTGTTGCTAATATCATAGAGTATATATTTACATCACTGTTTATCAGTGATATAGTCCGTTATGACCCTAGCTCCAATGGTGGCTTCCCCTTCTTCCTAAACAACACTAAGGGGACTCATTTCGATGGTGGTGGGACCACCACCGACAGGACGTTGGTAACAGACCCACCATTGATAGCCCTTCGGTCCAACCTCAGCATTACAATGCTGGCGGTCAGACCCTTGTCTGTCGGGGGACGTACCACTGCCTCTGCCAGTATCAGTGATCACAAAGGGGCGGTGGTCGGAATCGTGATGCCTAATGGAAGCGGTGCCGAAGCAGGCACCACCGTCAGGATTACAGTGTCCCTTTTCAACAGCCTTTTCATGTCATGAAAAGGAAGTCGGAAACGGACTTTGGGGGCCCCAAATAGGGCCCCGTCCCTCGTAGGCTACTGCAAAGGGGCCCTGGGGCACATGTAGTGCCCCCACACACCTCCATCCACTGTATGCCATGCACCACATGGTGTATGGCAAACAGTGCATGGATGTACACAAAGTGCTCCTTTACACTGCGACTTGTGCTGCGGCCCTTTTCCTGGGCTGCAGCACAAGCTGTAGTGTAAAGGAGCATTTTCTGACTGCCAGCCGGGCGGTCACATCCTAATGCGGTAGTCCTGACCGTCGTGATTGCGTGCAGTGGTCCGA